>JAPMOB010199909.1:0-17613 GCA_029875015.1 Lepomis gibbosus
TGTGTGTGTGTGTGTGTGTGTGTGTGTGTGTGTGTGTGTGTGTGTGTGTGTGTGTGTGTGTGTGTGTGTGTGTGACTGGAGGCCAACCCCCAAAACACCTATATTACAGCCTCTCTTTTTAAAAAAAATCCAGGGTAATGACTTTGCGTCCAGACGGGTGATGACCGGCCCTTTGATTGGCCGCAGGGCCGAGCTGTGGACGTGGCTGATTGGATGCAGCTCCGACAGATGGATGAACAGACAGTGAGGTGCAGACAGGAGATGTTCCTGAGTCCAATTATGCAAGCCTCTCTCTCTCTCTCTCCCTCTCTCTCTCTCTCTATCAGTTAATGCTCCCTGCCTGGCGTCCCCTCTACAATCCATCATCGTGAACAGCATTTTCATAGGGGCAAATATTAACACCATCCACAACCCTCCATCTTTCCCTACACACGCACACACATACATGACATGTGGAAGTGACAGCCCATAATTCTGTGCATTCTGACCCTGACACAGAAACATAAAACACTCTCTTTAAAAGGGCATAAGCAGGTTTTAACATGTCAACCTATAGCCCTATAAGAAGAGTACACACAAACACACACATACACATCTTTATGGTGTACTACAATACTTATGAGGACCAAGTAAGGTTAAACACGATGAAGAAAGTCACAGCAGGGACAGAAATGCAGGCGCACACAGTTACTGTTAAGTGCCTGAAATGCTGGTTTTCTTACTATGTGTGGGCAAGGATGTCTGTTTAGTGAAGCAGATGGCAATGGAGCGAGCAAGAGAGGGGAAAAGAAGTAGTTGGGAGTCTTGTATGGAGGAGTTTATACTTTATGTCTCTCCAAATTGGAGCCCTTGGCAGTTCCCGGTCTCGCTCATACATACATGGCAGCAGATCAATCTTTCCACTCTTTTCCGGCTCTCCCCGTCTCCGCCTTTAGGTATTGAAATCTGCGAATGTTCCTATTTGCATGTGTCACTGCGCATGAACTCGGTTGCGTGTGTACATACGTGTCGAGTTTTAGAGTGAGAGGGAAGAAAGCGTAAAAAGAAATGAGAGCACGGAGAAGCCTGGTGCACTGAGGAGTCACTTTATGTCTCTCCAAACTGGAACACTTGACTCCAGATCGTTGGCTTATTTCTCATGCCACCCGGCTGCCAAGTCAGATTATTATCCGACAGCACTTGGAAAGTGAGCACTCTTGGTTTTCCTCTGCCAGTCTGCTCTTACTGGGATGTGACGGAGTGTCTCAGGATGCGTGCTGCTGGTGGTGACAGGGGGACGCATTGTCTGGGTCTGATTGTCCTTCCTCTGTGCAATCAAGAAGGCACGATTTGGAGGAGATGGCATATTTCCTGATCCAATCATTAACAGTTGAACACACTTTCATGACTAACTGTATTATTTTGGCTTTGAAGAGTGAGTATATCCACTTTTACCCCAGTTTAGCAGTTGTGAGTCTTTGGCTTTCCATCCTTCTGCACACAAATACAGACTCACTGAGCTTCCTGCCACACTATTGTCTGGACTTCACTTAACATTTCCTACAGATTTAATGCATAAATGTCTGGTGTCCAGTAGGAAGGCGCAAAGAAAACACAGTGTGAGGGCTGAGGCCTGTCCAAACGGCTGGTGTAAAGATTAACTACCTGTGAGACTTGCTCTACTATTAACGAGAGCAATGACAATGGGCTGTATGGGAACATGTTAACATAATAGAGAGAGCAGGTTGGCAAATGTGCACAAAGGACTTTCATTATTTTAAAGGGTGTCTGTCTGGCTGCACTGGGATCTGTTTCAGTATCAGGGGACACATATTTCCTTGTTAGCTGACACTATTATTTGTCTTGTTGGAACATCATTTTTAGTTTATTTTAGGGTCAGAAGTCAGTGTAGAGTCTGTAGCAGGTTTCTTAGACTGGTTGTTTTGGAAATGTTACAATGTAATGTGTGTGGATATCAACTTTCCTATCCTGCAATCACCAATTTTCTGTCCTTTATTCCCTGCTGCAGAATGAATGCAGAATTGTAATGCCAGTTGTCTTTTGAAACATTACATGTTTTACCGTAATATAAACATGAATTTTTCAAGGACCTAGTTTATCATGAGATGTTATTTCCGTCATAGAGGCAAGCTGCAATTTGCAAAAGAACATTTGCATCACAACAGATGCTGTTGGCAAACAAGTTCCACCTGAATCTGTGTTCTTGGTATTTTCAATTACGTTATGTGTGTGGATTTAAGACCAATCAAACCAAATTAAAATGCCTTAACACAGTTATTCAGTGACAGGGTGAATGCAGCAGGAAATAGCAGACCATGGTAATTATTATATAACACAAATACAGTAACCATTTATCAACTTCCCATGTCCCTGTTTTTTTTATCTTGCAACAGGAAATATGTTTTGAAAGAAAAATCTTCCTCGATTAGTGGTGAGGTAGACAGGAAACATGGAGGAAACCTTCAACAAGGTCCCGGGCTAGAACCAAATCACACTGAAGCCGTAGATTAGGCCAGTGGTCATCAAAGTGGGGTTATTAAAGTGGACCCACTATAAATCCATTTATAAGAAACACAATGACAGAAGGTATAGCTATTTGGGTCATGGGTTCCTGCACTTTTTGTACTAAATAAATCATCTAAAAAGAAAAAATTGTATCAGATTGAAGACCCTGGGATGAAGTCTTATCAAACGGAGTCTAATTTGTGTCCATTGATGTGAAAAAAGTCAAACCCTGGGCCTGCGGCAAGCCCCCAAGTAAACCTTTTAATGAAAGTATCTGCAGTCCCAAGGTGTTCCTACTGAATGTATCTGCACAACATTCACTGACAATGTGTGTCGTTTTTTTCCCTAAACCCTGTATTTTTATGGTTGTTTAGGCAACACAAAGCACTTGGTCACAGTACTGACACAGCCCCGAGTAGATTTTTACATTATTACAAGGTGAGCAGTTACGCCACTGAAGTAACTGTATTACACATTTCAGCACCACAAGACATGTTGCATTTAAAGTACAGGGACTGGCACAACTTGCTCTGTTGCCTTTACTACCCTATTGCTACTAATATCTCTGGGGGTTGCAGGAAAGCAAGGAAAATGCTTGCTGAGCAAAAGTGGGCACATGTAAAAACATTGTAACATGTCATCACCAAATAAATGATGAAAGTGTGAGTGTGAAAGTGTTTCGCAGGACGATGACTAGTTTGTGTGATCTGAACCTTTACAAAAATGAGCAATAACAGGAAGTGCTGGGAGTTGGGGGGTTTTATGTTCTCACATGGGATATTTTAAGTACTTTTACTAATCTTCTGCTTGCTGGAGAATGACAGGAAATGTTGCGGACATATTTTTCACCAGCCTACGTTACGCTTGTGCGTCTGCCGATGGACCGACCGATGGAGATGACAGCGGGGCCTGGCTTCTGTCAGCGACAAAAATGGACGGAGGTCAAGGTTCAGCCAGGAAGTTATAGAGTGATGCTGTCGGTGAGGTGGAAGGACAAACACAGACAGAAGAGGGAGGAGATGAAAGAAGTCAAGGGAGATTGATGGAGGTGATACTGACAGGGGAAAAAATGTTTGCGAAGCCTAAAAGGCAAGACCACAATTGAGGGAGCTTTGACGTTAGATGCAGAAAGGAATGCTACTGTGGCGCATAAGGGGTTAACAGGCGACTTTACAGTATATTTAGGATTTACATGAAATTAGAATGTGGAGACTGGTTTAGAAAACCTTAAATGCCAGCAGAAACAAGCAGGTAGCACAGCTAGCAAGTCTAAGCCAAACAGTAAATGCAGTTAAAGGGGTTATTTCGATCTGAATTCAAAATCTTTGATTCAAAATCAAGTGATTGTGGTATATGTTTATGTGGTTTTATTGTTGCAGAGTTTAAAACGACATGGACCAAAAACAATCAAAAATGTTGAACGAAGGTGGAAATCTTTGGGTTCCTCCTTTTTTTTCTTTCATTTGAAACAAAGCACTAACTTAAAACACACTACGAGGTACAGAGTCTTAAGAGCAGCAAATGGAAAAGCTTTATGAACTCAATCAATCATGTAGAAAATCTATAAATACAAAAATAAAAACAGTTGTTTAGAGGTAAATGTTTTAGATTTTTTCCTTACATTAAGTTACAGGAAATGAAAAATAAGTGGTTTTATGAGCAAACAGTTAGACGTGTGAGAAATAAAAAAGGGGGAAGTGAGTTTAATTTAAGTATTATTGGCCAACAGTGACTTTTATGGGATGTGAATGGTTGTAATGTGTCGTGGGGGTTCACCATATGTGGTTGAGAATATGGGAGCGTCGTGCTGCTCGTTGCCTTGTGTACCACACACAAACAAACCCTGATTCATGAGAAATAGGCCGCCATAATCAATCAACTTCAAACTTGTATTTACCAGGGAACAGTTTGTGTGACAGGCGAGATCAGCCAGCTGTCTGAGGAGAACACACACAAACATAGGCACGCAGTTATTCCCACACAGGCGCAGGAAAGGCACATTAACACAGACTAACTTTAATATTCACATGCATGAACTTTAAGTGCACAAACAAGCCATCAGCAGCTCTCATTGCCAGTGAAGTGTGGTATTTCCTGCCCTGCTGACACATATTCGCAACACACACACACACACGCCCTCGTCACCCCGATTTCCCTTAACAAATGTGCAGAGCAGGCCCCTGGATGTATGCAGTGCTAACAGTTAGGTCTTGTTGATTTAACACTTACGGAATAAAGCTGAGACATGAGTGTATATATATATATATATATATATATATATATAAAGAGAGAGGGGAAGAAAAGGTCTGCTGAGATGCATTTTGAATTTGACACAACTCAAGGGGCAAAATGTAGATTAGTTCACTAAAACATATGAACAAGTCTTCATTCAGAGAGATATTTACCCCTGTGTTTTGTTGACATTAGCTTTGGGACCCCAAAGACCCAAGAATATTTTTACCTTATACTTACCTTTTACCTACACCAAATAGGTGTGAGAGGTGTTGTGTAACATAAAAAGTCCTGTCAACAGCAATCACAGATTCAGAGCATATGAAAATCCTCATGTGACCATGTTTCATAGCTGAGCTCTGTGAGACCCCAAACTTTCAAAGAAAAATTTAAGTGGACTTTTGAAAAGTTTATTTGTTTTAAAAAGATGCTAAAAAAGTAACAAGGTGAAGGTTTTTTGAGCTGTTCACGAGAGCCCAGGGCCTCCAGGAGCCCAAACAGAGCATTAGCTTTTACACTGTGATTTGGAAAACATGACGTTTACAGAGCTGCTTGTGATAAAAATTGGGCTTAATTATTTTGACATCTGCAATGATGTGAATGCATCATCTCTTTGATAATGAAGTGAAGTAAATTAATCTAGTTATGAAATTATCGGGGGATGACTGAGTATGCATGCGTCTGTGTGGGTGCCTGTATATCGATTTGTGGTGGTGGCAGCGCTCTCCTCGATTGACACTTAACCTTTACCCTTACTTTGAGAGGTTTGGGAGAACCTGGAGCTACACTCTTCAACACTTGAGGGGGTTGTCATTTTTTCTTTCTTGACCTAATTAATAGGTGCAGACCAGGTGTGCGAGAGAGGAGAACTGTGGGGCAGCTTTGTGAGCAGTGTATGCTGCAAGCAGAGAGCTGACCTGGTGTGCGAAGGTATACATGTCCGGTGGGAGCCAGGAAGAGATAGCTTCACCTCTCAATAGCTGAAGTGCTGCTTCTGTTTTTAAAATTCCTGTGCCAGCATTGGAGATTAAATGTGAGGAGGCAGTCTGCTGTCTGCCTACAAACCACAGTTTTGCAGTAGTAAGTCAAGGTAGCAGCTGTAAGGACAAATAGGGAAGAGGCCTTTTTGTGCATATTTTTGCTTTTGCTCTTTGTGTTATGTTTGCCTTGGTTTAACTTTGATATTTACTCTACTTGATAACAGTAAACTTTATTTAATGGATTAGTTTGGCCCTTCTCTATTATTACAAAAATACAGTGTCTACAAAACTTACAAATTAACATTAAACATTTGTTTTAAAGTCACTAAATAAAATCAAATATTACAGAGGTATTAGTTAGAAGTATATATACATAAAACCATCAGGACAAGCACACAAGGTAAAACACTTCCATCAGTGGAAGCTCATTTCTGTGATTTAGTGCTTTTCAGGAGAGACACAAAGCCAAGAACAAAAAGCATCATTTCAGAGTGGCTGCTTATCAAATGTCAGTCCGCACACTGATCCCACGTCAGACACAAGTAAATAAAGTGTGAATCGATAGCTGCCATTAACTTTAACCTTATCTTATTATCTACTGAGCCCGGACATTCATACAGTAAATCTACGGCACGTGACAGGTCAAGACATGAACCAAAACACAGGCTCATCTCGCAGCAGCTGCCAGCAGATGAATGAAGGTGAATCCATGTGAAGCTTGTTCACTGTCAGCCTCTTTCATTAAACACAACATGAAACCAGATGATTAGGTGCCATGCCTCAGCAATAAACGGTTAAAGTGTGTCAGAAAATTAGTTGCCTTTGATGGAGCGCAACACAAATGCAAATTGAGAGCAATTTTGCTCATTGTCTCAGTCAGGCAAGAAGCTTGTGTCTCTAAAATGTCAACCTTTTAGCCTGAAAGCAGTTTGTTTAATGGATTTTAAATGTTTCACAGGGTTGTGAGGTTAAGGACTTTTCTGAACCTTTTGCAAGTTCCTTTTACAGAAATGTAAAAACATGATTCAAGTTGAAAGCAAAATGCAAGTTTGATTCACAAACACAGATTAAAGGCCCAATTAGTAATCCTTCTGACCATATAATGGTTTATATAATTAGGGTTGACTGGAAAACGTCTTTTTGTGTGGTTCTCAACAGTAGTCATGTAAACAGCATCAGGAAATATGATTTTGATGTGTCCACTATCAGTGCCTGATGTGAAGACCTGTCAATCAGTGGGAGTAATTCAATTCATGTGGTTTGACTTTTGGTTGTTAGGCAACCCTTTCAGGCTCCTTCATTGTCCTAACTGCTCTTTTAATAGAAATCAAATATACTTTTCTTCTCAAGGTCAGTTTATTTGCTGCTTACAGCTGTAAATGGAAGAAGTATTCAGATCCTTACTTACATACTAATACTACTCTGTGAAAATACTCCGCTACAGTCAAAACCTTTGTTTAAATAAAAGTATGTAAATATTATCAGAACATGGTCCCTGTCAGTGTCTTCAAGCAAATATGATGTTTCTGGATTAATAATACTGCTGCATTAACGAACATTTTATTGCATAGATGTTTAAGGTTTTGCTGATTGTAACTACTTTATATGCTGTTGGTAGTTTAATCTACAGCGATGCATCATGTTCTATAAGATCATCATACATTTGCAGCGAACCACGCTTCTCTATGAAGCTCAGATAAACAGCACAGATTTCTGCTTTGTGATGATGCATTTTCCAGCTAACATTTAGCTTCAGAAGTAGGAGAATGAAGGAAACACATATTCCTCCTAACCCTAACCCTGGTACTTAGTTACATTCCACCTATGGCTTACTGCCTCTTGGAATAATGTATGGAAAAAGCTGAAATTACTGTTGGTAAATAAGTCAATTCTAAAACAGCTTGAACATAGACCTCTTGGCCAATGTGTATATATTTAAATGTATTGTTCTTATTTTATTTTAAGTAGTATTGGGAAAATTTGTTGTGCATCTTAAATAATTTTTTGTCTGTAGTTTGTTATTGCATTTGAACTGAATATTGAGTTTACTGTTTTGTAGTGTGTGACAGCTGACTTAATCTGTTTATTGGTATCATTTTTTGATGACGTCTTGCCCACGTCTGTCTTACATACTTTTACTCTATTAAAGAAAGGAAAAGGAATAGTTTTTAGAGTTATTGTCACTATAGAGTTATAGAGACACCTGTGGTGTTGGGTCATAATAACTGATCTCATCCATTTCAAGTTGGCAAAATACAAACATGTGCTAAGCTTCAAAGCTAATGAGTCTTTTGCCCTTTTTTTATTAATCATTTTTTATTAGCAAAGAGTAACACACAAAACCTTCAGGTAGCAGGCTTCCCAAATTTAGCCATGACTTTTGCCAGTTAAAATAAGAAAACATTGACAGATTATATGTTCAAATTATGTCCTCTGTGGCAACAGTAATTAATTAATTCTATAAGAAAAATTACCAACTATAGAGGATGAAATCTGACTTTCAGTAAAGTCATTTATGATTTCAGTTAATTCCAATGTGACTAGCTGAACCTAAATAGATTTGACAAGGGGATTTAATGGAAAGGGAGTTCAGATTTGATAAACTGCCATCCAGCCCCAACCTTGGACACCTGTGACCTGGCACTTAATAAGTGAGACAGTAAGTATGGAGGTTAATGACATTGTGCTACAGTACTATGTGTGTACAAGAGCCCCACATACAGAAGAACAGAGTAAAAAAAAAAATTCTGGCAGGCAAATGTGGAGGGCAGAAATGCATAGGACCAGATGCATGGAAAACGATTTGGCATGAATTTGTGATACACAAGCACAATGATGACTCCAGAATGACACAGGGGATGTCGGGGACAAACGCTCCCTCTCTCTCTTTCTGTCTCTCTCTCTCACACACACACACCTACAATGATTTCCCCCCAGACACCTTGTCCTCCACAGTTGAACACATGTCATTTGTATGCCGCCCCTCTAGCACACTGACAGAACGGCATTTGGAAACACTCATCTCCTGATCACATCCCTGCTCTGCTCCCTGTTATTCCCAGACAGGTGTCCCTGCACACACACACACACACACACACACACACACACACACACACACACACGCCCGCTCTCCCTAAAATGGTTTCTCCCACATAGTTTCCATAGCAACAGTCCAGTTTTAGTGTTCTGTTGTTTTTCCACAGACGGAGAGTGGCTAATTTTTCAGAATGAGGGTCTTTGATGATAAAGAAAGCTAGGTTGTGTGATTTACATAATGAATGGATGCCACGCTAGATCAGTCACCACCAAGCACTGATGATTGCTTTTTGATGAATTTCTTTCCTCCATGTCCTTAGGTTCCTCAGCTGGCAGCCCATTGTGGCCAGAAAGAGCAATGCACACATCCGTCTATTTAGGTCAGTCTTTGTCTCTTGGTGCCACCATAGCCTTAAAACTGTAGACAAAGTGCACCCTTAAGGCAACGTCAACATGTCACTTGAAGCCTTACACCAGGGTCTTTACAAGGCTAAATAGCCTATACGTTTCTGTTTCGATGGGAAGTCGTGCTTTTGAGGTCACACCTACAGACGTTGCACCTTGGAGTAAACATAGCACTACATGCTAACCTTTTCTCAGGTCTTGAACACACTCTCATGTTTCTGTTTTCTCATCTGCCCTCTTCCATGTGCAAAGAGTGTGTTTAAGTGCATTTCTTAGTGTGCAAACATGTGTACATTCATATATCTGTGTGTGTATGGGGTGGGTGATGTCAAGGGAATGGGAGAATTTAATCACACCCTGACAGATGTGTGCGGTATTGATTTGTGGCTGTTTTGTGAGCACTGCTTCAGGACCTTTGGGAGGGACATAAACCCCTCTATCAAAGCGACCTCCCCAGAGGGTTTGCACCGCACTAACTCACCACATCCCATTTGTGTGAGTAAGAGCATGTGCATGTTTTTTGGGGAGTACAAAGGTGAACCAGAGGTACTCGTTAAACTTCTCACAGGGCACTCACAGGGGAAATGTATAGTTCTCTACAGATGGAAATAGTCGATTCCTCCCCTGGAGAAAGCAAACCTTATAAATAAACAAAATTGGGATGAGGTTCACGATTCAGAGCACAAAATATTGCAGCCGTGGTTAGGGCGCATTGAAAGAATGCCAAATGGCCAAGGAATGGGTTGCCTCACAGGCAAGCATCCTGAGTATTTTGGTCTGGTGAGTGGTGGCTTTGATAAAAGGTTTTTACTTTCCTCCAGTCAGAATTCCTGTCTGAAATTACATGACCTCTAATGTGGACTAGTGCCAGTGTGATCAGGCCCTCCTAGTGGTACTGTCTCTTCTGCCTTTGTGTTTTCCAGCTCACCACCCCTTTACCCCCTTTACCCACACCCAAACACACACACACACTTTCTATTACTCTGTGGTAGTGCTTGCCTTAGTAGCTAAGGGGGCTAGAAAAGAGAGTAAGACCCGTCCTCCCTTCACCTCTTCGCTGCCAAATGGATCGGAGAAAGGGACTGTGTTTACTGCCATGGCTAATATCCTCGTTAACACTAATCTGTGGGGAGTGGGGAAGATGGAGGAAAGGAGGGAGGGCGTTCAAGAGAGAGAAAGAGAAGGGAAGTATGGCTGGAGTTTGGAGAAAGAGTAAAAGAACCAGACAGAGTGAATGACCAGTGCACCAGAGCACTTGATAGCTTCCCTGATGGACTGTGATTGGCTCATTAACCCATCCTCTTCAGGCTGACTATACTGCATGCTCCTCTGCCATATATTCAACACACACACACACACACACATAAACACACTACCATGCAGACTCCCACATACATGCAAACAAATATGCTCATTAACAAGCCAATGAAGTGGGCAAGCATCCACATATAATCAATTTCTTCATCAGGCAATGGATCATTACACTAAGTATGTTCTCTGTCAAGCCTGAACCTTGAACAACAACAATCCCTGATTGGTGCAGTGCCATGCAAAGTTAAAATTTCAATGGCACATTCCAAAGAAATGGCCTATGGATTACGTCTTTGGTCAGAAATAAAAGTAAGAGCTATAGTCCATGTTGCTGAGACAGAAGGTTTTTACAATTTGAGTGTAAAGATGCATCTGACAATTAGGCTTTAGTTGCAGATTGTGAAACAGGGCTTTTAAATTGGCTGAGGTTTTGTTTTGTTTTTGGAAATAGTTCATTTCTGTAAAATGCCTCTATTAATCTGATAGTTTAAGTCTTCCATTTTTATGGGATGATCCAAATTCAAAGATGTAAAATTGCTTATAAATACACACCTTTGATGGTTACAGCTGTTCATTTTGACAAACAACACAACAGCTGAAAATTACCACATTATGGTGCAAGTATTTTGTAGCGTGTTATTTAGTTGCTGCTCAAAGGTTTTTTGTCACTTTATGTGATATCTAATTCCACCTCAGCTGTTCGTAAGCTGCAGTAAAACAGACTCTCATGGCTCATTGCTCAGTTAAAATGATAAATGGCATAAACAGAAATGCATGATACTTAAAAACTACTCCAAACACAGATGGAACTGTATAGGCTCAGGCTTATAATTTCATGACACTCAGCAGTACTCAAACTTGTGCTAAAAGTCAAACTGTGCATCAGCACGGAGACGAAAAGTCAGCGAGGATGAGAACACTTTGGCTGTCAACTTGACTGGTCCTCCGTTGTCAGCCATTTCTCAAACATGGCCAAACATTTTGTTTTCGTTGTCTCCCCTTCCTGATCGCATCTCTCCTGTCAAAACAGAAAGCTATTTTTCTTTCAGCTATGAATCATTGCTGCAGATCTGTGTCACAATTTCAAATAATAAATTGAAGTCTTGGACAGAAATGTCCCCATGCAGCCGTGTACAATCATAACGTCAACATGACTGCTCCCATCTAGTGCATTATCCACTGTAAAATTGCCCACGTACTGAATAAGCTACTAACAGCTCAAACTTGAACTTGAACAACTGTATGTTCAGTAGTAAAATGAGTGCAAACATTAGTCACACATCACTGCCAGACCCTTGTTTTTTTCTCAGTGGCAGAGGTGTAATGGCCAGGATGTTGTTAACACTAAAATTGTTGTGGTTGTAGTTTGTGATCATATTGCTGCAAATAATTCTTAATCCTTTCATGCATGCTGCCTATGCTGTTAGCATACCTGGCTAATTAGCTCGCTACCTACAGTGCTAGTTACTTCCTTGGCCAAGGAGGAGCATTTCATTAGCTAGTACCAGGCCTAGAACTTTGTAATTTTAGGGGAAAGCCAGTGGGGCAATGTTTTTGGGTTAAGTGAAAAAAGGCAGTTTTTATTTACTTAAACAGATCAATAATTTTCTAAAAGCATCAATGCTTTTCTAATAAATAATTGAACATTTCTAGAGAAATAAAAATTGTTATCAAAAGAATAATGTATTTGTTATTCATTTTAAAAAAGAAGATTAGATGAAACAATCGCATCACTACAAAGTCTGCTGCTTATCTATGACCCCACCTTGTTCTCCTCCTTTGTTGTATGCATGTTCTGCTCTTGTTTTGCCTGTCCTCCTCCTGTGTTGTCTGTTCTCCTTGTGTGTTGTCACAAAGTTTCAGAGAAACCACCACTGTAAGTCATTCCTGCCTGCATGTGCACGGTGCGAGGAGAAGGTGAGCTGCTGACTGAGATTACTCTGAGTAGCATGTTTGTATAAAAGACGTTGTATATTTCTCACTTTCCCCCTGATTGTCCGAATAACTCACTAGATTTGATGGAAGTTGCTTTTTGGAAATAAAATCACTAAGCACCTGAAAAAGGTAGGCGGTGGACAAATACTGTGAGGCATATGGGAGGAGGACATAATCTTTCCATCCATCCATCCATCTATCCATCCATCGTCAACCGCTCATCCTGCGTAAAGGGTCGCAGGAGGCTGGAGCCAATGCTAGCTGACATCGGCCGAAAGGCGGGTACACCCTGGACAGGTTGCCAATCCATCACAGGGTCATAATTTTTCAAAGCTTAAAAACACTTTGGAATCATAGTAGAGAACAAGAGCTGTTAACTGTTTCTGTACCAAATACACTGACTAGACACTGATGGACAAAAATTCAGTAGATATTAGTGGGGACATGTCCTTACTAATTTCTACGCCCTAGATTTGCTGTCTTGAACACACCTCTCTGTCTCCTGTCATAGCTACTGCATACATCTTTGGAGGAGATTACATTATAAAAGTCTCACTACTGCACAAACTCCGGATCCAAATGATGTCGCCAAGCCAAGATGGCAGCACCTGTATCCAGGGGCTTCTTTTTTGTATGACGGGAGGAAGTGAAAACGCATCGTCCATCTACAGGAGGAACCAACTGATTCAGAAATTACCATGAATTCTGAGTGGCAAATCTTCTGCAAACAATCCATGTGTGTTGCAATAGTAACTAAGGTGGGCAGGGCTATGTTTCAAAGAAGAAGTCCACATGTGAGTCATGTTGAAGATTTTAAAGCCTTTGTCATGAGTATAACCTTTTTCACCAACAGCTAATCTTAAACACCATTGTTTCTTTTTCTTATCAGCACATTTTACATTAGTGAGTTTTTCAATAAATCTATGGCTATGGATTCAAATGTCAGCCTGCCATGAACTCCATTTACTCTTCATTTATTTCATATTCACTTGTTATTTTTATCTCATGTTGGGGAGCATTCGATTTCACGTCTCTCGCTGATTTCTATTTAATGAACGTCATTGATTTGCCCTCATCAAATCTTCATTAATCTCCATGAAACTGTCTCAGTGTGTGTTCATCATGGTTACTCTACTGGAAAGTAGATACAAGCCTGCACACATTTTGGTCGACTGAGCAAATGGATGAAGAATATTTAAATAAACCTTGTGGCATATCCTTTATTAGTCATTCACAGTATGTCTTTTTTTCAGGCCTCAATACCACCTAGGGGTTTAAAACATTAATATGTCCAGCTGTGTGCACATGCATGCTTATCAGCATACATGTATGGCAGGGAGTATGTCTTATTTTAAGGCATGCGTTGCTGCAAGCACACAGTGTAGCTGAAAAGCTATCAAACCACAGTCACTTCCTCGCTCTAAACAGTGTTTCTCATGCAGCTCTTCTGGGGTGAGAGGCACTATCAGAATGTATATTAAGCTCCATCTCTCATACTCCGCATGCTCCAGCACCTGGAGGATGGGCCGAGCATCAGCTCCGGGGCTCTGAGTCAATATTAATCTGCCAATATGAAAGACTGGATTATCACTGGGGTCGATTGCCCAGGCTTCATGTAAGAGAAGTGTATAATGGAAGGGAGAGTCGGAAGCAGGGAGAACGAAATGAACGGGGCAGGGAGAGAGATAGAAAACTTCCACTCCTTCTGCATGGTAAACCTTGTCGCGTGTCTTGCAAGTGAAGCGCCCTGAAATTGATTTGAATCAAGAGGAAAGAGTTACAGCAGAGGGCAGAATTACATGAGGGGGAGGGGGAATATGAGGAAGGAGCCAAGGACACTGTAAAGGTGGCTGTCATAGCATAAGCCCATCTGCTGGGTATGTGTGTGTATACATTACTTGTGTGTGTGTGTGTTGCCATAAAAGGTTGCATGGAGAAGGTTGTGGAGGACAAAACACGATGTTGGCCTCAAGGCTTGAAGAAAACAGGCAGTCATAGCTGCAATCTCCAAAGAAAAACATGGGGGTTAAAACAAAGTTTCAATATGATTTTAAAACTCTTAGGAAAAAACTCAAACCAATGCTAGTGCTGTTCTTGAAACCAGTCTATTTTTTATACATTTCTCCACACCACCTATTTGTTCCTATATTTAGAATGGAAGCCAAAAAACTTTTAACATTTTTTGCATTTAACTCTATACTGGAAAAGAAAATGTTATACTATTTTTTAGGGCTAACTCGCGTTATCGCGTTAACGCATTAATTAATGCCGACAATTATCATACTTTAACGCAGTTTTTTAATTATTATTATTTTGAAAGTCGATTGCTCACTGGCTCTGAATACACATATGGCTACAGTAAAACCTTGGGTCACAGGAGGGGTGGGATGTTTATTAGCCTGCAAATCGCGCACCCAAACACACAGCGCAGGGAGGCTTCGGCAGACTATGTAGGATGCAGCGTGAGGGAGAATAAGACAGCGCTCTGCAAGTAAACGGCAGACGTTCCATTTCGAGTAACCATGGCAACGGCTTCTGTGCGCTACATAACTGTAGCCTATTTAACTTAAGTTAAAGTTATAGGCTGCATAAATTTACCTGATAGGGCTTCATCTAGTTCTGCGGGGACGCTCTGCCATGCAAATTCCATTCCGTTGATGTCCTATTTAGTTAAACAGTAATGGAAATTCACACACAGCAAGGATTCTCTCTTCCATTGATTTGTGCTGGTCTCATACAAAAAATTCAAGACAATTCAACTTTGGCAGCGGGTGGGCGTGTGCGTGAGGCGAGCACAATCGCGGCAGTTTCATGGGAACGCACCTACTTGTCACTACACCTTGTGCTCAACCACTTCACCTCACTCTAACAGGGACACTTGCTACTGATTGAACATAGACTCTTTGTGTTGCTCCCTGCTAAAATAATTTTTTTTTCTGCTGAGAAGCTAGAAAAAAAAGAAGAAAACTGGCTTTATTTACTTGCTTTAACAAGCTAGATAAAAAGTAATACCCTGGCAGGGGCAAGTATTTGGTTTAATATTTGATTTGATTACATTAATGTTTAAGTTGAGATTTACAAGAATTTTTTTATTTCTAATGTGTAAAGGGAATACTGATGGTAAAAAGCATCTGATTTGTTTAAAGTGTTTGCAAACCACATGTTATTGCACTTTTGTGTATATAGCAGTACATTTAAATTATAATTGAGCAATACACTTTAGAATTCATTATTCAGTTTTGAGCAGAATAATGCAATTAATCACAAGAAAATCATGTGACTAATCACGATTAAAAGTTTTAATTGTTGCCCTGCACAGCTGTTTTTATAATAACAATGGATCACATGACTGCTTATAAGTAAGTAAGGTGTCACTCCTATTGATGAACCTACAAAGAATTTTCGTCAACAATCCAGTTACCCTCAGCTCTATGAAGTGTTTTAGCTTTAATTGCATTGCATCTCATTGTGCAGCCACTGTCTAATTAAATGTGAGATCTCGCCCACTCATGCTTACCAAAAAACATTTCACGTGTTCATCACATATGTAACTCTATTTCACAGTGTACAGGCTCATGTGGGTTTCCACATGTGATAAATTCACACTTGATGAAACCATTTTTTTGTAAGGGTTGCCATAGAAATTGTTCTGTTGAGGCGTCAGCAGCACAAAGGACACATGGCCTTTTTCTCTTTTTCAAAAAATCTTTTTAACAAATAACTTTAACTGTAATAATGATAATTAAAGACTAGTCAAAACACAGATGGAACTGTATAGGCCCAAACTTATAATTTCATGACACTCAGCAGTACTCAAACTTGTCAAACTGTGCATCAGCACAGAGACAAAAAGTCAGTGACGATGTCTTTACAAATCTACAAACAAAGGTGTGACCGTAGTATAGACTTTGGGCAATTCCAAACAAAAGCCCTCCACAGAATGTTTTCTTTAAAAATGAATTTCCTACAATTCTGTGATATTTATATGTGAAAATAATTCACACACTGTGAAGAGATTTTTGGAGAATGCATTTACATACATTATAATACATTTAAACAAAAAGTCTGTGATTTCTCAGAGACAGTGGCAGCACCTTCATTTGTTTTGGTTGTTTTACTGCTGACATGTAGGGCTAGGTTGAAACTTACGTTTTCAAGCTGTTTAGTCTCTAATTCCAATTTCTCACCTGATCTGTATCTCCAGAGCATGATGGCCCTGTCTGCCACTGCTTTCAGTATGCATTCTCTTCTCCTTGTCTCTCTGTGCTGTCTACATTGTGATCAAATACCATTATTTTACTAGTAATGACTGATCTTGATGACCAATTTAGTTTGATACACTGAATATGCTGCTTGCATTACTAGGTTGTTCTTTTTTTGCTTTAGCAGGTTTTATCATGTTATTTAGCTAGCTATATAATAAGTGATTAAAGAACAATGTACATGCAGACCTTTGCGAAGGGGAACTGAAGCTGCTCTCTTCAAAGCCATCAGACTCCTTTGACAGAAGAAGTCATTTTACCTCAAAAATATATGAGTTTCTGATATACCACTGCATCGATCAGTTAGTTTGTTCATGTTACTGAATTTGGTGTTTTAAAGGGTTAATTCAGATCCAAACTAACATGTTAACTAATCGATCAAGGCAGCAATATGAGCAACTCTCGTGGTCTGCCAGGTAAAATTACTGTTGTCAAAGGAGTGTGGCTTTGAAGAGCACATAAATTTAGTTCCCAGGTTGGAAAGGGCTGTCTCAAAAGTAAGGTAAAGCTGTGAAAGTATTCTAAATATAGCTTACTCATATAAAAATTTTAGGTGGCTAAAATGTCTTTTACTGCTGACCCCTCCCACAGCAGTATACACACACAGTTACTTAGCTTTAACATATTTTTTACTCTGCATGGTTACGCCCGTGACAAAAAATTTCACGAGAGAGCATGTCTACCTTGGCCATTTATTTCAAAACAAAATGGATTTAAGTTCTCTCTCAAACTCTCTTTGAACAATGATCACATCTCTGCTGGTTTTTGCCCCATCTTCATGTGGCCATGTGAAACAGGTATTAACTTAAGAAGTGGACCCTGGCCTTCAGCACATGGAGAAACGTAATTAACCAAAACATTTTCAATATTGTTAGTTAGGGAGTTGGTTCTTACTAAATATGTGTGTGTGTGTGTGTGTGTGTGTGTGTGTGTGTGTGTGTGTGTGT
>JAPMOB010199913.1:0-13221 GCA_029875015.1 Lepomis gibbosus
TGCATAGCTCCATTGGTAAAAACATGGTGGGCTGAAGGGTGTGACTCCCACAGGGGCCTGCTGAATTACACATGATCACACTCATGATACTGAAAGGTGTTTGGGATGAAATGGTCCAGCAAATTGTTGCATGCAAAGTGTAGTAGAGGGTCGGAAAGCCAAGCAGGGGCATTCTCCAAGGCATGGAAGAACACAGATCCCTCCCCTGGGCAGAGCGGGGAGTCCTCCTTGATTACTCTAACAAGGTTCCCATGGAAAACACAGCTGGGCCTTGAATCTCTGCTGTTGCACATGCATGCCCTCTTAATAAGCATTTAGTGCCATGTGTTAAAAAAAACAACTTAATATCGCTCTCCACAGTCCAAGTCTGGTGAATGCCAGATGCCATAGATGGCATGGTGTAAACAAACCTGGATTTGATCTGAATTCATCACCTGTGCCAGAGCGGGGTTTGGTTTTTAAAGTTAGGCACAGAGGATACCATGTGAGGTCACCCCAGCTGGCTTGAACCTTGCTGACATTGTTGTTGGCCAGTGACCAAACTCACCAGTGGGTTCTCACATGACTGGAGCAGCAATGTGTTTTAGTAAACCGCAGCCCCTGCAAGCAGGAGGTCCAATGTCTGGGGAGCGGTTAGTGTCCTCAGTATATATGTGTAAAATATGTATGGACACTGAAAAAGCTTTTATCTACAGGTGGAAAAAAGAAGTACTCTACATTTCAACGAGAAAACTGCATTTATCTGGCAAGTGTGGTTACTTGATACCTTGCAGAATATGGTTTTACAATAACTACACTGATCAGATAAAAAAGTGATGCATTAGAGAATGATCAAGCCACAATTGCATGTAGCCTATGTGGAGTACATTACCATAAAATACTTCTTGCAGGTTAACATACTGTAATTGTTTTACACTTTTAGCTGTGGTGGAAGAACTTTTCAGATAATTTTACTAAAGTAAAAGTAACAACTGTGTAGAAATGTTATGTTACAAATAAAACTTTTACTATATTTGATCTATCTCATCTATTATTATTTACTGTTGAATCTATATATTTCTAAATATCTCTTTTATTTGTTGTCTATCGTTATGCTTTGTTTTTAATGTTTTGATTTTTTGGCAACTGTCTTTTTGTGTGTATTTTTAGGATTTTGTGAGGGACATTGTATTTATATTTGCATGGAATATGCTATTTCAACAGCATTTTAATTATTTGAAAAATTTACTTGAAGTAAAAAAGGTACTCTTATTACTATAGTAGTATTACTGATGTATTTATGTGTAAGCAGAATGTTGCAGGTGGCTAGTAGCTTGGAAATTACAGCTGTAAAATAAATACAGTGGCATATGAAGTACTAAAATGTAGCCTATTGAAGACAAGTATATACTAGTTTCAAGGTACAAGGTGGATTTATTTGCAACAGTTTGTAAAGTGAAACTCCCTTCTGCTACATAGCAGAAAATATTCATATAAAAGCAATTATATATTGGTGAGCAGAAATAAAGTATGTATAAATGAGCTCTGCTGGGGATGAATTTGAGTTTTTAAACAAGTATTTTAAAATTATTTTACAGTAACTTACTTTCATAAATGTTTAATTGTTTTCCACCCTTGACAAAGACACAAAAAAGTCAAATATTTTGGAATAAAAAAATGTATTTTGAGAGTAAAAAATTACATAAGAATTGATGCTAGAGTAGTTGCTCATATAAATCTGTTTTTGGGGGTTCGAATATGGTTTAAAATAAAAATGTTAAACTCGACCCAAGACCAGTGTCTGCTCACAGCGACAGGGGGAAGACTGTGGGCGGCTCTTTCGGCTTGTCTACATGTCTGGGATCAGTTTACTACGTCTAAACAGTTGTTGAAAAACCTAACAACTGACTGTAGATAAGACCTACAAAGTCAAGTAAAACGTGCGCGATTGGTCAAAGCTATTGACGCAACGCACTAATTTCCTTTAGCGATTGGCCCTAACGCCTGTCCAATAATGTTAGTCAGAGTGATTGGCCAATCAGAGCCCCACTCGCCGTCTTTGTTCCTCCCGTTCGGTCTGTGACGCAGAGGGTCATGTGTTGTTTGTGCTCTGGCCCGTAGAGATGTGTACAGGAGGAGAAGGGAACGGGTAGCTAACCGAGCTAGCTGGATCCTCCCGATCACGGCTGAACGTGGTCATGTTGCATACAGTAGGCTTCATCTCCTGAAAAACTCCCGCGCTGGATTACCTCGCTGCTAAAAGGGCAAAGGGACTTGTTCTTTTGTTTTGTGTTTTGGACAGAATAACAAAGCCGGTCCGTGAGGATTGCAAATCTGAGCCGTTGCGAGTCAACGTTAGCTGGCCTAGCCGGACTCGGGAGCTCGTCTCCCAAAACAAGAATGGGGTCTAGGTCCACTCGGATTAGCTTGCTAGTAAAGTGACCTTTGACTGTATTCTCTGATGGCAAATTTCACGAATTACCAGGAAGGCAAGGCAGCGATGTTGATGGTGGAGACGCAACAGAGGGACGCGGGGACGAAATCTGCGGCCGCCAGCGCAAACGGAGACGGCTCGGTCGGGGAACCCCCTTCCCCGTTAATTAATAGCGGCGGCGGAGGAGGCGGCGGCTCTCGTTTCCATCAGCATTTACCGCCCTCCAACCACCTCCACCACCAACACCTCGGCCACCACCAGCCGCCAAAGGATCAGCAGCAGCAGCAGCACCACTACCAGCTGGCTCCACAGCTGCATATCTCCGGAGAAAACATCGCGGAGTCCCCGGTAAGGAAAGCCTCCTCCTCGTCTCTCAGCCAGGTATACACCGCCGAGGACCCCGCCGCTTCCTCTGCCGCAAGCAGCAGCAGCAGCAGCGGCCATGTATACGCGGCTGTGAACGTCGCTAACACCTTGGACGTTGTGGATGATATTCGAAAATGCGGATACTTAAGAAAGCAAAAACACGGACACAAGAGGTTTTTCGTGCTCCGGGCTGCCAGCCACCTCGGGCCGAGCCGCCTGGAGTACTACGACAGCGAGAAGAAATTCAGGAACAGCCTGCGCTCCGCTGCCGCGGCCGCCGCCAGCGGCGGAGCGGTCGCCCCGTCTCCCCCGAAAAGGGTTATTTACCTCTACCAGTGCTTCACGGTAAACAAAAGGGCGGACTCCAAAAACAAACACCTCATTGCCCTTTATACTAAGGACGAGTACTTTGCCATTGTGGCTGAAAACGAGCAGGAGCAAGAGGACTGGTACGTAGCTGTCAGTGAGTTAATGAGTGAGGGCAAAAAAGGGCACTTGGATTCTGATGATTTAGATGATGGATACGGTACAGTCACGCCTGGTACTGTGTTTAAAGAGGTGTGGCAGGTGAATGTGAAACCTAAAGGACTGGGTCAAACTAAAAACCTCACAGGTGTTTACCGGCTATGCCTCTCAACTAAAACTATTCACCTCGTAAAGTTGAACTCTGAAACCCCCTGTGTTAACCTTCAGCTGATGAACATCAGACGCTGTGGACATTCAGAAAGCTTCTTTTTCATTGAGGTCGGTCGCTCCTCCTCTATTGGGCCCGGGGAGATATGGATGCAGGTGGATGATTCTGTTGTGGCCCAAAACATGCATGAGACCATATTGGAGACAATGAAAGCCCTGAAAGCGTATGCAGAGTTTCGGCCCAGGAGTAAGAGCCAGTCATCAGGCTCCAACCCCATGCCATTTATCACAACACGGCGCCACCTGGGCAACCTGCCACCGAGTCAGACGGGCCTGCAGCGGCGGTCGAGGACGGAGTCAGTCGTCGGCACACCGCCATCAAGTAAGAGCTCTGGGGCTAGTGGTTATCGCTTTCGAACATCCAGTGAGGGTGAGGGGACAATGAACCGGCCGTTCCGCTCCGCCACAGGAAGCTTGGTTCACCTTAACTCTGCGCGCGCCCATCATGGTCGTCAGGAGGGGGGTGGCAGCAGTGGCGGAAGTGGTGTTGCCACAGGAAACGCTGGCACCAGCACCGGCAGCGCACGCTACGTCAGAGCCATCCCAGGGTCGTCATCGTCTATCTACCACGCCCGCTCCGCCTCGCTGCCAGTCTCCCACTTCCCCTCCACCACCAGTCCAGTGAGCGTCTCCTCCAGCAGCGGCCACGGCTCCGTCTCTGACACGCTCACCCGCCCATCAAGTGCCTCGATATGCGGCTCCCCATCTGATGGCGGCTTCAATTCTTCAGATGAGTATGGCTCCAGTCCTGGTGACTTCCGGTACTTCCGGGTGCGGAGTAACACACCAGACTCCCTGGGCAACACCCCACCAATCAGAGAAGAGAACTGTCTAAACGATTACATGGCCATGGGCTGGAACCGGGAGGTCTTCGGTACCACTGGGGGATCTGGAAACAACAGCGGAGCTGACACCCCGCGTGACGAGAGCACTTCAACAACAGAGGATGAACGCTTGTCCGCATCTTCGTCGCTGAGGAGGAGGACTCACTCTTTCTCCAGACAAGCTGCCGGTGCCACTGGCGGTTCTGGCGTGGCAGTTTACCAGAAAATGACCCAGACCAACTTATCATTGGACGAGGGGTCAGATGTTGTGCTGCCATTCGGCAGCGGGCTGCTTCGTGGTGGGCCGTCCTCCTCCTCTTCCTCGCTCCGCTCTGACTACAGCTCCTGCTCCGAGCACAGCCAGCAGAGCCGTCCCTCCACCCTCTCCCAAATGGAGGCCGGTGGCGAGCGCCCGCCCCTTTCCTCCTCCTCCTCCTCTGCCAAGGAAGACAGTGGCTACATGCCCATGATGTGTGGTGTGGCTGCGTCGCCGCGGGACACTCCTCCCGACTACATGCCTATGCAACCCGGCTCTTACTCCCATCCCGTCTCCCATTCCCCTCAGTTTCACAGCCCAGCTTTAGGTCCCCGTTCAACCCACCATCACCCCCAGCTTCAGCTGCAATCCTCCACAGACTCCCAAGGCTACATGATGATGCTCCCAGGGGGCAGCGGCAGCTCCCCATCTCCAGTACATGCCTCCCCCAGCCCCCACAGTAGCTCCAGCATGGCAGGTGCCAGTGGGAGCGACAGCATAGCAGAAAGACCTGAGAATGGGGAATATATGGACATGTCGTACAGCAGCAGTGGGGGGCGCAAGCTCACAACTGAAGCGAGCAGTGGGTATTACACACCTGGCACACCTGAGGGCACCCCAAAGTCTTACAGCCCATATTTCTCCCTCCCTCGCTCTTACAAAGCCCCCACCAGAGAGAGAGATGACAAGGAGTATGGGGAGTATGTTCCAATGAGTTCTCCCGCCAAGCCAGTCTATTCATCAGTTGCCACATCTTCCACGTCAACACCAGAGAAGAGGGGTGGGGGAGGTAGTAGCACCTCCACTCCGTCTCACCCACCCCCACCTTATGGAGCTCATCATACGACCACAGCAATGTCTGACCGTCGTGTTGTGAGGCCTAACCGCCTGCCGTTAGGCAGAAGAAGTTTCCATGGTCCTCTGCGGGTTAGTGAGCCCTCAACAGCGTCTGCGGGCACCTCCACCTCAGTCCCCACCACTGTTGGCTCATCTGAAGTGCCCTCCAGTCCCGGAGAGTATATTAACATTGAGTTTGGAGATCACTACCCCCACCAACAACAGCCCCCCGCCTATCCTCTCTCTGCCCAAGACGAAGCGCCTTCCTTGGGATCCAGTGACCACCATCGCTCCCCTCCCCAGCCCCAAGCTCAACAGGACTATATGAGTGTTGAGGTGGGAGTAGACCACCAGGACAGCGCTGCATGTGTAGGTAAAACACAGTCTCCCAGACCCAGCCTTGTGGCCCCCTGGAACCCACCCAGCTATATCCGACCCCTGGCTAGCAATCCTGGGGTGCTGGCCTCCCCTGGAGTCCCTGCCGGAGGTCACTGGAGGTCGATGGGGGACGACTACACGGACATGACGTTTAACCTCAGCAGAGGTGAGAGGACGCAAACAAGCCCCACAGCCATGCTGCAGCATCTCTGTGTTATAGAGGGACGTTACGGCCACGCCCCCTCCGCCTCCTCCTCCTCATCCATGTCTCCTCCTCTCCCTCCGTCAAGCCCAAGCAGGGCACCAACACACCAGCTGGAACCCAAGGTGGTTCGGGCCGACCCCCAAGGCAGGAGGAGACACAGCTCTGAGACCTTCTCCTCTACTTCATCCTCTAATTCAACTCCCTCTGGAGGAGGACTTGGCCCCTCATCCTCAGCCACCCACCCCGCACAGGTTAACCCCACGGCCCCTAATGGATCTTACCTATTGGAGGGTCAGGCTTCCAGATGGGCCAGCTCGGCATCTTTTGACAGTATGTGGGTGTCCATGGACGGTCTAGGGGACTCATCGGCTCACAATGCTCCATCAAGAGCCACGGAAGTGGGTACGGCCTCCGGGATCTTGGCATCCCCCTCCCCTTCGGGGGCCGGAGCTGCCAGAATGTGCAGGAACATCTCTGTGGGCTACCAGAACGGCCTGAACTACATTGCCTTGGAGCTGAGGGATGATGGGAGTAATACGGCAGCCTTGGCGTCGGGAGCTGGTAGCAGCAATGGTAGCTCAACGGTGGCGACGGCGGCAGGGACGGTGCCTTTGCCGGAGAACGGAGCCTACGCCAGTATAGACTTCACCAAATCTGATGGAGTCTCCACAACAACCAAGGGTGAGTAAATACGTGTGTGTGTGTGTGTGTGTGTGTCAAGTTGGGAAACTGTCACTCCATCGATGCTCAGATGTGTTTGTCTCCTCTGACAGCCATTGTTTTAAAGGCTCTGTTCTACTTTCATAATCATATTTGGGATGGAAACCTTTGTCTGGAGTTTACACAGCCTCAGCAGCCAGCCAGGGCTTGAAAAAAAACATTGCTCCTTGCTTTGTTTGTGTGTAAGGATGAGCTTTCATGTGTGAGTAAAAGATAAGAGATAGGGATATTTTTTCCTCACTGAAATCCAAAATAACCCCTAAGTGCGGTATGCTATTATTAGTCACATTATATCAATTTGCAGCTCCCCTAGTGAATCTATTTTGGATTAAGTCTGATCTTGACAAGGCTGCGTTCAGGCACTTTGAGCAGCCAGACGTTTTGTCTTTGAAGGCATCTGTCCAGGGAACTGAAGTCTAGGCTTTAACAGTGTTGGCGCAGGAAGTGGCACCGACACACGGTTCATCTTCAGGTCTGCGTGTGTTGTGTGCAAGCAGACTGGTAGACAATTAGCTTTCTGAATGAACTGAGGTTTATCTGAGGTCAAGTGTGGACTGAGTCACCCAAAAAAAGGGCCCTGGCTTCCTGTCTGTAGCTGGTGTTGTCTCCCTATGCCTGTCTGTGCACGTGCCGCTGTTTTCTTTATGTCAGCATGTGTGCAGAGTGCACTAATGTGTGGGTGTTTGTGTGTTCACAGCCTTTTGTCTGCTGCAAGGCTGTCACTTGAGACATTTCTATGTCTTTGAAAAAATATATTTAATTTACACAAAACATGGATGAGTGCCGTGCCAGCAGCAGTAGTTAATGGCAAAAAACTTCTTACAGCACAATAACCTGGCAGTAATTTAATGTTCAGTTACTGTTACAGGTGTTAATTTAAGTCAGTAGTCAATTTTGAGGGCTGCACCTAACAGTCAGTTAATATATAAGTCTATACCATACCAAAAAAAAGCGCAAACAATGCTTGTCACAGTTGCTTATCATCAGAATTGTTTTATGTCTATATTAAAACAACTGAAAACGCACGTCTAGTAGCCATTCACGTACAGTGGGCATGCGCGTGCCGTTGTGGAGAGGAAGCAGATTGTCTAGTCTTCAGTTGAAGAAGATTCGGCTAAAGAAGAAAGTACTACTACGGGCGATAATGAGGTAGAACTGTTACTGAAAGTAACACAGGAACTGTACGAAACAACTGTGGCTCCAGAAAACAGACTGGGAGTCGTCGCAAAGTAAATACGACGACATGCTGCGTAGAAGTGTTATTTACACAGTAAAAAATATATTGATTAGAAATAGAAAAACAAAAACAGTCAAAATCTCTGTTCTCCCCTGTGAACACTAATACCCTACCCCGGAGTTTTAAAATCAAAATGGGGTCAGTCAGCAGCGTTTTCAAACTTCTCCGTTTTACGTCTCCAGATTTGTGGTTAAAGTCTGGACAGGAGGTGCAAATGTATCAAAATATCTGCGTTTTAAAACTAAAAGTAGTAGTAGTAGTAGTGAGGATACAGCCTCAATTTACTGTCATAACAAAGAAAGAAAAAGTCCACACATTTGTGAAGCTCGTGTTGATCAGTTTTGCTTGAAAATTGACTTAAACTGTTAATTTATAATCAAAATTGTTGTTTTAATGTCCTAATATTAGTAAAGCTTTTAACCTGTTAACCGTCTTTCAGTCATTGTTGGTTTGGGTCTAAATGTGGCCACTGTCAATCTGTGTGAACGTAGTGTTCCTCCGTTTGGACTGTGTCTTGGTCAGGTTACAACATTTTGTGACTGATGTACCAGAAATGTAGTAAGTTACTTATTTTGCAAGTTGTCTTATACTGCTTTGAATAGTCACTGTTGAAAACGTTAAGTCAGACCTCCTTCAGACGTAATTACTCGCTCTAGTAACTGCCTTTTGTTGTTGTGATTTTCAGAAGTAGCTGCCTGAACTTGTAGCACTTCAAAGTAGTTTTAATGTTTCAGAAATCGGACTTGCTTTGCAAAAGTAAAACAAGAACTCAAGAACTCACACAGTTGAATCAAAAACATTATGTGTGTGTGTGTGTGTGTGTGTATGTGTGTGTGTGTGTGTGTGTGTGTGTTATCTCCGCATCAGCCAGCAGTGCAGCAGGTACCTGAAGTCTTTGTTTGCAGTACTTGTACGCTGTTGTTACTTCACAAAAAGTTGTGGCATGTTTTTATGCTGCTCTTCTCACTCCTTTTTTTTTACTGCATAGACTGCACTGTGACCTAGAGCTCCTGATCTATTAGTTGTCAACTATTATATTAATCGCCAACAATTTTGATCATTCATTCATCATCGGTTCAAATTTTAAGAAAAAAAGATCATTAACAATTCCGTTGTTTTTTATTCACAACTTTAGCATCAATCTACTTTGGCTGTAGCTCTGTGGATTCACAATCATCTCTAATTTCCTTGCAGCGTGCAGGTAGACGTGAGTTTGCTGCAGCTTTAAAGGCAGTACTGATGTTCCTGCGTGGAGATGTTTGGGCACAGCAAAGCACTCGGTTACTTCATGTAGAGTCCATACATGGAGGTGTGTGTGTGTGAGTGCTGAGGTTAGGTCTGCAGTCAGTGTCGCAAACGGCCTGTTTGACCAAAAGAGGATGTTTTGACTCCATTTTCAGTCTTTTACTTCCTCTTTAATCTTCCCCTTTTCTCTTTCACCCACTCGTCCTCTCCTATATTCTCTCCTCCCGCCTCGCTTCCCCCCTGAATAGTCGTTTTTCTCTCTTGCTTTGTGTGTGTGGGTGCGTGCATGAGCGTGAGTCAGGATTTTCTGCGAGCGCCGACTGACTCATTTGTTTATCGTGGTGCTGAACGGAGATAAAAGAGCTTGTGTGTGCGTGTGTGTGTGTGTGGTAAATCTACAGTGCTGAATGTGTGCCCGCCAGCACAGGAGATCAGCTGGCACTCAAAGGGCTCAAGCACATCCCATTGTGTGTGTTTGTGTTTGCCCGTCTGTCTGTGTGTACTTTTGTTTTCAGCCGCTGCCAGCAGGTTCATTAAGTGTGTTTTGGTTCATGCACTCCACGGTAACGTTCAGAAATACTAATCCATGCAAACACACACACTCTGAGTCTTAGTCTGCGTGTGTTTGTGTCTTACAATTTATGCTCTGCATGTAGGTAGGTGTGTGTCTTTGTACGTGCTGAGTCATGGCAGGCAGCCTTTGATGTGGCGCTGTAATTGCGGCGGCGGCGTGTCAAGGCACACAGCGGGGCCGGGAGGAAGCGCATCATCATCACTCAGGAATGCACTTCCTCTCAGCTGCGGTGTTGAGCTGACACAAGCACACCTGGATGCTTGACCCAGAGGAGAGAGAGGGAGGGGGACGCCGCCTTTCTGTCCAGCTGTCAGGGAAAATCTGTGTGAATCTGTGAAATGTTCCGCTAAATATTACACAAGACGTGAATTAGGCGTGTTTACAGGAATAAACACACTTCCTGCAACCGTTATCAATAACTTCAAGTACAAAGAAACAAAATCACATTTAGATTGAGAGTGAACATTAATTTTTGACCTTTTTTGTTATGTTAACCACATTTACATTGTGATAAAGGTGTGTGGCGATGCAAATACCGATTACTTTCATTGTTTCTTGATTAATCAACTCATTGTTTTATCAATATAGTGTCACAAATACAGAAAAATGCCCATTGCAATCTTGCAAATTCCTGGGTTTTTTTTTTCAAACCAACAGTCCAAAACACAAAGATAATCAGTTCACTTACATAATGAGTAAGAAAAGCAGCAAATCCGTTAGTTTGAGAAGCTGAAACAAGGGAATGTTTCATATTTTTGTTCAAAAAAGAACGGAAACAGTTAATCACTTGCATACATTTTCTGTCCATTGAGTAATCAACTTAAAGTTTCAGCTTGGAAGGTTTGCAGTATTTCTTAGCTTCATATATTTACATACTGTGTATTTCCAGCATTTCTCTCTCTGGGTTAGTTTCAACTTGTGACCTCTGCTGAAGGAGTTTGTCTGTGTTTGGTCTACAACACTACGTTTTCATAATGTTTCATGCACATAAATATTATCATTTCAGTCCTCCAGCCCCCCAAAAAACTTACTTACTGCTGAATCAATTCATCATTTAAAGTGTTTACAAAGGAAAATGCTGCTTTTCCTTCTTCTCAAAGCATCAGGATTTGATGATTTTCCTCGCATGTCATCTTTGTGTTTTGGACTGTTGGTCAGATAAAAGTGTGTGTGTAACAGTAATTGACAGATAGATCAATAATGAACATAATAATTTGCTGTCAACTTTTTTTAGTTTATTAAAGCAAAGATTTGTTGCAGTAAAGACGCATTTCTGTTATGTGAG
Source organism: Lepomis gibbosus (assembly GCA_029875015.1). Lineage (NCBI taxonomy): Eukaryota > Metazoa > Chordata > Actinopteri > Centrarchiformes > Centrarchidae > Lepomis > Lepomis gibbosus. Next base: position 11,034 of record JAPMOB010199913.1, read on the forward strand.
CTAGAGCTTAAACGATTAGTTGATTAATCGATTAGTTGTCAACTTTTAAATTAATTGCCAGCTATTTGGATAATTGATTAAGTTATTTGAGTCCACATGTCCAAATTCGCTGATTACAGCTTCCCAAAATTTTTTTTTTTAACTGAACATGTTTGGGTTGGGGACAAAACTAGACTTTTGAGGACGCCACATTCAGCTTTGGGAAACACTTTCAACATTTTTCAAAAGTTTCTGGACTTGACAACTAATTGATTAATCAAGATAATGAAAATAATCATTAGTTGCAGCCCTAATGTGAGCCAAAGGTGGTTGTTGTTTTGACCAGGCAAATTTATGGAGCACAAAATGTTTTGGTTTTTTTATAGATTTAATGAAGACTGTGGCTGTAGTCATCCCTTTGTGCTCACTGTCTTCTGACATTTTATGGACCAAACGATTACAAAACAATTGTTAACAGTTTAGCACACTCCATATCAAGCTGAATGTGTCTTCAATCAGTTGGAAAACAATAAAATGCTCCCCTAATGTTTTGGTCTTTGTGGTCCAGCCCCAGTGGTTTAAAAAGAGTTAAGACAAAGATGATGAAGATGATTGTTTTTATGTGGTCAGGTGGATGGAAGTCGGCTAAAAGTTAGCACTGGGTAAGGAGGGTTTTTTATTTTTTAGACATGACAGCGGTGGGAACCTGCCCTTTTCTCCCTCCACCCCCTTCGTGTCCCAGCCATGTGGATATGAGTCGGTAAAGGGTTAGGCAGAGTGTGAGGCAGGGGTATCGGGCAGAAAGCGAGGGGAGGAGGAGGGGCGGGTGGCGTAAGTAAGATGTGAGAGTAGATGGTACGAGGCTGCCCTTTCCTATCTTCTGCCCACCTCTACAGCCAGGCGCTTCTATATTTACAGCTCTATTTCCAGACTGACATGAATTTATGGGCCGGCCCGTGGCATGCTCGTAACAGGACCCCCCTTTTTCCTCAGTGAGTGTGTGTGTTGCATGCAGAGGTCTCTCTCTCTTTTAAATAGCCAGATATACATGTCCGCAGATGTTAGAATTATTACCCATCATGCGTGCACACAAAGCAATTTTGATGTTAAGCAGCCATTCTGACTGTCACAGGGAAAAACTGTTTATAGCTCTCTAAAAGCCCCCAGTGAGGTTGAAGTTCTGCCTGCGACGCCCTTTTTTAGTGTCCTGTTTAGCAAATACATAATCTTAAAATAACGTGTCCCGTTTGATCAGCATCTTAATTCATAGCACCGACATGCTAGATGTGCTTTTAGCATGGGTGGCCTGTGCCGGGAAGCATGGGAATCCATAAAGCTGGCAGTGTTTGTGTCCAGTGAGCTAAACACGGAATTGATCCGCTAATCCTGGACACGTTGGCGCCTGCAGGGCTCCCATTGGTCAGTGAATTCCTGGAGTATTACTGAATACAGGGAGGTGTGTCCCAGGGGCCTAAATTTCAGCTTAAAGGCTGCACACTGGACAAAATAAGCTTAAGGTGTAAATTTAGTATTTTCTAGATCAAACAATCAATCAAGATCATGCAGGAACATATCAGAATGTATTTTACATGCATCTAGACGGTTGTTATGAGCTGTTATCTCCTCTATCACAGTGGTGTGAGACTTGCTTCATCTTAGTGAGCTTGTCTGACCAGTAGAGAAGTGATGCAATTTTCCCCAAGTCATGCAAATTAAATAAAGTCACAGACAATGACTGAGCTCTATACAACAATTGAGGTGTGTGCCTCACACCCAGCAGTGCTTTCTCCAAAGGAAGTGTTGCGTCTCACCAAATGGACTTAAACACTGTCAGCTCTGTGGTTTTTAATCACTCTAAGTGTAGATTTCATAGGTGGTCCTGAGCATTACTCCATCACTGAGGTGCCTGTTTCTCTCAAACATGCATGCTCCTAGTTCTTCTTAGCTTCCTTCATGTTCTCCCCCTCCTCAATTCTTCTTCCCCACCTTGATTTTCTTTTTTTTAATGCGTTTTGTCTCTGCCTCTCTCAGACACGTGGTAACGATAAAGCACGATTTTACTGGAGTACCCCTGGAATAACTGGAATGTGACATTAGATATAAAGTCTGTATGTGTGTGTAGATGTATTTTTAATGCACACACCTGTGTTCATCTTTTTCAGTTTCTGGCGACCTTTTGACGTGCACGCTTTGAACAAACTAGAATGAG
>JAPMOB010199915.1:0-16268 GCA_029875015.1 Lepomis gibbosus
TTGGCTGCCTAAACGTGAAAATAATAAAAGTTGTAACAGGCTGCAGTCTAACATATGTTGTATTGATATTGTATATTGTATTGTACAAGAGTGATTATTACAAGGGAAATAAATGAAATGTCAATGACCAGTTTTTAGCTCTGTTTAGTATCAATATTTCACAACTTGTTCATTGAAAATGTTTCCTCAAGGATTTTTATTTGGACAAACCAAACCAATTGACCAAGACAGCCCTTAGGGTATGGTTTAAGACCTGCAAAACCTTTCACCTTGAGAAGCATGCAGGAATACTGAAAAAGGTGGCATATGATGCAGAGCTTAAGCCCTGATATGTGGTTTAGGCATTGGGTACATAAAGGTATAACAGCTTACTGCCCTATAAAAACTAAGAATGGTCTTTTAAACACTTCTCAACTCAATATAAACTTGAAGTGAAATATTTATTTGGATATCTACAACATATTCACTGATGCATGAAAGACAACACACATTAATATCACAAATATACAATAGAATATTGACTGTCTACGTCAAACAGAAATGGGAGAAGAAACTGGGCCTGAAGATATCTGAAGATAATTAGAATGATAAATAGGAATGTAACAGAGGGCACTTTGTGACTGACAGCTTTGGCCTTGTAAATATTGTACAACTGGGTTTGGTATTGCACTTACAAATTGCGCATATTAATAATGACACTCATTTTGCCCTTTATGTTGCATATTTTCACATTTTGTATCAAGTATTTAGTGACTACACATGAAAGACAGAGTGGAGTAAGATTAGGCTCTGAAAACAGTTTGTGCTTACATTTGGTGAAAAAACAAAAGTCATGTATCGCAGTATAAAAATGTGCTATGGCATTTTTTTGGTGAACATTGTTTAAGTTGTTTGCATAAACACTTACCTGTCCTGTCATGTCTGCTCCTGTGTTGCCGCCATGCTTGTATGCCATGCTTGTATTGCTGTTGTAATTTTAAATAAAACACCACCTGGTTTGGTATGCCACACCATCGCTTTGGCCTCTCTGTCCATACATTGTCAAGCTGCTAAATGGTCATTCATACCAGGCTAAGACTAACACTCAAAGTTGACGTAATACAATATTTTGTGACTCTAAAATGAAATTGTATTCAAAGACTACATTATCATGGACAGGATTAATGCTGGAGGTAGAGTGTTAAAAAATGTCATATACCATTTTCATATTTTCTAAGCTTGCCCCTTAATTTTTCCATATTGTTGATTTCTCTTTTGTCACATTTCTGCTGGGCAAAATCCCAGATAAACTCATGGCTCAGGATGAATATCTCTTTAAAATAGGTTACAAAATTTATTTTTAAGAAGATACCAAATACCCTTATTTTAAGTGCTTGCTAATAAACTACAAAATACAGTAGCCACGCCATGTATCAAAATAAACTACTGTATTTTTGCATTTCAAAAACACTAAAAATACTTTTCCATGTAATCACTTTGCAAACCTTTTAACGGCCTATTTGATCTATCTCTTCACCAATACACTGACTAGTTGGTGTTTGATAATGAAGGGCCTACTTTGCATTACCTGAGCCACAACAAGTGGTGGATGAGTTAACAATCTGCTGTTCATTGGAGCTGCAGGACAATGTTGCTAATGACAATAAGATATTACATTACAACCATAATATAGTGAAGTAATTGGGCAGGTTTACAATAGAGTCATTCAGCTATTGATGCTATTCCAAAAAATAAGATTAGATTAAAAGTTTTTCAAGGCTTCTACAGTTGTTGGTTGAGCCTTGTTGAATCGTGCGGTAGTATGTTCTAGACTGACATCATATTGACATGTTGGCAGTGGACCGAGAAGAATTTCATATCAGGGGCAAACCAGTGCTCAAGAATTTTCTTTGCAGAGGTAAACCCCACAAATACTTCAAAGTTACGTCAGAGCCATCATTAAGGAATCAAAAACCAATAGTAGGAACATAAACAATAATAATTATATCTTATAGAGCAGAGTTTACATGGTTCCAAAACTGAGAGATAACAAGACGGTTTCAGAACATGTGTAAAAATGTTCCAAGTGTGGTACTGTGGCAAATGTGACAGTCATATGTAGCCTGTAATCTCTTCTGAAATCTCTTATAGGCTGTAGTGTGTGCTCAGTGAATGGTTTTAAAGTGAATTAATTGGTGTGCTAGATTCTTAGAGGTCACACTAAGACTGGACTACACTCTGTTCTAGTCTAGAGTTATATTAAAACTTCCCTGCTCCCTTTTCCAAATGGCTTCTATTGGCAAAGGCTTTGCTCTGAATTCTGTTCTGTTTATTAGATATATCTTGGACACAGAAGATTTGCCCAGTAGTGGTGTGTTCTCATCTCAACTCTCATCTCAGTTAGTGAGTAGGCACCAATCAAGGCAGCATTTTTATGATATCATCATTTGGACTTCTCACAAAGTAGTTTACAGTATTTTTTAAAAATAAAGTATTATGATAGAAAATATGAAGCCATTTTCATCAACCATATCAAATCATCTTAAATACATGTATCATAAATAATGCCCATTCCTGGCTCATGTCCTGGCCCTTTTTTGCCTGAGAAAGTTTCCTCATTATGATTATAAATGTGTCTCTCAAAATGTATTAGTAGACAAATCTGTAGTATATGAGCAAATTTTAAGAAGACAGCATTGCCACAAGACAAAGCACAAGGGTTGCAAGATTATTAACATGCATTCATGCCATTCTTGCATGTGAAAACGTTGGACTTGGACTATGAAAAAGGCCTTGATAATGTAGTTCTAAAATGTTGCTAAGAGCTACAAGGCAGTGGATCTGTATTCGGAGATGAATCAGCTAATCAGAGATCAATGGTTCTTGACAGCTACTCCACAAATCAAAGGGGAACTCAATTTGCTTCATCTCTTTTTTTTTTTTACCTGAACCTTGTTTTAACAGTTATGTACGAGGTATGACATGGTGCTTCTAGCAAAGGTGAAAAAACAGCTTAGATGACACCTACACACACGCTCGGACTGTGAATCTGCCCTGCACACACACACACATAGTGACATACACATGTAAGATTTACCATAGCAGCCACATCTGCACTACTGTTGGTCTATACAGACACAAATGTATAATTATAATAATTAAAGAAAGCTAGCCAGATTTCTCTTGGCCGTCTGCAATCGTCTTTGCAATCTCTCTGTCTCCCTAACAACCTTTCTTCTCTTTCTCTGCCTCTCTCTCTCTGTTTCACCCATCTCTCTCTCACTCTATTCTCCCACTTGTGATTTGCTCCTCCAGCAGATTTTCTCCTCCAGAGGCCCAAAATCCTTAACTCTGGGATTTCATCTTTTTAAGCTCTAACAAGAGCATGAGATGAAACAAAAATATGAATGAAAAGACGTATACACTAAATCCGACTCTATCTGTCTCGCCTAACCCTGTCTATATACTCCAAGTGTGTATTTATCTGTGTTTGTGCAAATATGTGTGTGTGTGTGTTACAGCAGAGTACAATGCTACAGAAAGCGAGAGAAGATTGAAAAGGGGATGATGTAAACTAATCTCTGTTAGCAGGCCACCTCTGCCTGGAGGCAAGAAGTTCATTTCACACGTAATCAAATTGAACACAAACACACACACACACACACACACAGACACACAAACACACACACACACACACACACACACACACAAACACAAAAAGCTTTTCATTACTTTAAACAGAAGATATCCCTAATAGCTAAATAGAAAAAACAAAAAACAAAGACAGAGACTGTGTGTGTTTGTGTGACACAATGATAGGTTCTTACAAGTACATCTTGATAAAACATTAAGAAGTATATTTTACTTTATTATCTTCCAGCTGAACTGTAATACACATTGCTTTTCCACCACTTTTCAGATATATTAGCTATTTATTTTATTTATTAATTTTGGGTGGCAGGGTTGTATGTTTGAACATGAATTCATGCCATTTTATATGTTTGAAAATGATGGACTTGGTATGAAAAAGGCCAGAGAAAGGAGTCAGTTTAATTCTAAGTTAAGATCTGAGGAACCAACATATTAATTTACGTAGCTACTGTTCGGGTGAAGTGTCAAAAACAAATGCAGTATCCGAGCGGCTGATAATTTCAGTGTCTGAGGCACAGGGACTGTTTGACATGCAGCGTGGAGAGGATAGAAGAAAAACAAATTAGAGACAGCTTGCAAAATATGGACCGTCAATGTGTACGGTATCGATCTGTTGATACACATGCTGCTCTATTAAATTATAACTTCAACTTGAAATGTTGTCACAAATTTTATTTTGCAATGGAGGAGGTTAAAATATTAATGACAAAAGAAAAAAGACATTTCATGAAATTTATTCAATTTTTCTTATACATTCTCTGTAGAGATACTCTTTAATGATCAGGAAGAGGCGATAATCAATTGCAGAGTCCACTCCACCACCTACATTCGTTCACCTTTTGATCCCAGAACTATCACCATAACCTGGATGTCTCTGAACAAACGTGGATTGAGCATGTGTGCATACCACTGGGCCTTTCAGTGTGTGACAAAGCTCCGTAGAGACACACACTGAACTTACACTTTCACAGCAACGGGGTGGTAATGGAACAGAGGTGACTTTATTCCTTCTCTCCCTGCTGATCAAAGGCCCTTTCACTTCTTTCCCTCTTTTAAATCCCCAATCCAGCTCTTCCTGCATGTCAGTTTTCTGTCCCTCCTATTTTCCTCTTCTCTCTGTCACTCTTCCATCATTTTCACCTAAAGCAGTTGCACACATCTTTATTATCTCGTTACAAAACCACAAAACAGTCCACTGTGAACATATGTTTCTGAGAGTGAAATTTACTGGTCAGTATATCTTGGATCAAAGGTAGAAACAACATGTTTTATTCTTCCTATATAGTGTTGCCTACCCACACAATGTTTCTGTACTGTAGCTTAGCCTATACAACTGAAAATACCTTTGCATTGGAGGTGAACTGACGAGAGGTCTACTATAATATTACTGTAAATCCAGGACTTGTCTACAATGACTCACAGAGGTAAGACAAACTGATTTTGCAGTGTTTTGATAAAAATAAAAAGATCAAAATAATTCTGAAATCTACATAATTACGCCATTTTCTAAAACATCTCAATTCATGCTTTGTCAGCTGGTCAGACTAGTTTTGGGTAAACTCAAGCTTTTTGTTTTCTGTGTCTGAACAAGAAATGAAGTCTTCAACCTACTGTTAGTGAAAATGTTTTTATTAATGATATATGAAAGCATGAGACATTGATTTTAGGTGAATTACATGTATATACTTTAAAATAACATAATGAAATGTCATTAAATTGTACGTCAGGGGTTTTCTAAAAGTAATTGTAAACAAACATTGTGACACGGTCCATAGACATGACATTGTTACGTCCACCATTCTGTCAAATCCAAGAAAATGTTGACATCTTTCTTTTTTGGCATCTTTCATCCAGTCCTGAAATGTTATTTCTGAAGCATTATCTGTAGGTTATGTATAAATGAAAGCTGTTTGTAATTGTTGTTTTGTGGTTTGTTTGTTTTTTATGCGATCAGTTTCCTGCGGCCTAAGTGAGCCATTAAACTTGCTCTGAGGCCAATATGTTGCTAATACAACATTATAAGTAGGCTAACTGCTGTGCACTTTATTTGTTTTTTAACTTTTACTCTTGTGCACTTCCAAATGTTGATATTTTACTCTTCTACTGCCAGTGTAGTATAAAGTCACATGCAGACAGTTAGTCTAATGTAGTATTATTCACTAACAATGAGTCATCTACAACAAGCACATTTACTCATACCCCCTCAATGATGGCACTAGTACAAATTCCCTGTTTGTTTGTTTGTTTTTTTGGTGAATAGTGAAATAATTCTCATTCAGACAGCGGCGTCTTGCTGTCAGATTTTTCATAATTGTTGCCAGGCCACTTTCGTCAGGGCACAATCTGTCTTTTCATTAAAATGAGCAGAGCTGGAGGGTAGAAAGTAGGATGTTGTAATGTATGAGTCTGCTCTCTTTGCAAGATCCAAAGACCGTATTACAAAACCAATGGAGGAGCGTGGCGCCCTTCCCAAGATTGAAGTAAACACTCCAAATCTGAGGCAATAGCTCACACACACACTCACAATTTGAAGCAGGCCATCAATATCAGAAAATGGATTATGTTTCAGAGGTATTGTTTCCATTTCATTGACTGGATTTTTTTGTGCGATCTTCACAGCAAGATGTGTTGAGGGAGAGAGAGAGAGAGAGTTAGAGAGAGAGAGAGAGAGAGAGAGAGAGAGAGAGAGAGACTGGTTGTATGTGTGTGGAAGAGGATGAGTAATTTCATTTCATAGCTGAAGGACAATGGTCGCACCAGACAGTAATAATTAAATTTTAAAATCGTCACCATGATCACACACACATACACACACACACACACACACACACACACGCACACACACACAAACTTATCCATTATTCATTTGATGCACACATTCACGTACACAAGGGCACAAACACACATGCCTCCACCCACCATTTATATTCCAGTTCTCTCAAACAAAACTGTTCTTCATTAAAGAACTCCTAACCTCTCTAAGAGGAGATAAAGTGTAATTACGTAGCTATCGTCAATTCAAACAGGTCTCTTTTTCTCTAAGCACAGGGACCATAGATAAGGCTGCTTAATTAACTTAAGTGCTTCTGTTCCATCACCTCTCATGCAGGGACCCTCTAACTGCTGATGGAAGTGCAGAAAAGGCTCCATTATACTGACATATTAAATCATTTGTATTGTCACATCTGGTCAATTTCACACTTCAAGTTTAGAGTTCAACTCATTCATCGAAGACTTATCTCTATTGTATGGAATAAACCAGGGCCAAAGAGTATCTGAAAATTATGTTTAGCGCTTAAGTGGAGTTGGTGAGGGAATCTCAAAAAGATGTGCCTGAAAGTCAATAAGGGAAATGCGATTTACAAAAAACAGTTTCCATGTGGGTTGTTGCTTTTATCAGATTCGGATGGCAAAAAACAGATTTGAGCTGCCAGTTTCAACATAGCCAAAGCCATATTAATGTTACAATTCATTATTGATCACCCAAGGGAAAGTCTGTTGTGTATCTGCAGGTAACACAGGGTCAGCATCCCTGGTGAACGCTGGTAGAGCTCTGCGTGTCTTGCTCAAGGCCATTTCAGCCCACATTTGAACACTTTACCAACAGGGGGCTTGGACCCTTGTAGTTCAGCTCCATATGCCACCCTGCTGCTGTTTGGTACATTCAGCAAGTATAAAAAGATTCTAAAAAATCATTGTGGCAACCTGCCTATAAAACTTCTTTTCAAACTTTGCCACTGCAACCCTGCTCGTCTTCTTTACTCACACTCCTGTCCAAATACCAGTAATAGAGACTGTTGCATCCACTGCAGATGTTTTTTCCACTTTGTTTTCATACCAAACTGATAACGTTTGTATAAGTTCTACAAGTTTGTGTTTGACTATATTGTTTGTTGATATATACTGTTGCGTTTTTGCAATAAGTAATATAAATGCTTTATGTACTTTATACTTTATGTACTTATCAGTTTAAGCATTTATTGTATTATTTAAGTTGTATCATATATGTTCTACATGTTTGTGCTTGACTGCATTGTTTGTTGATAAATACTGTTCTATTTTTGCAATAAGTAATATAATTGCTTTATGTACTTTATACTTTATGTACTGATACTTTATGTATCAGTATAGGTAATAAATGTGTATTGACGTTGCTGATGTGCTTGTAACTTACATTTTAAATTTGCTTTAAATGTTTCTTCCTTTGCTCACACTGCAAATCAGTTTCCCCTTTGGGATAGTACATTTAGAAAAGTATATTTAAATTTTTTTGGTATATTAACGGCCACTCTAGTATATTTGGCAACCCAGTTGTCATCTATTACGTTTGCAGTCAGGGCCCTAAGGCTCTGAAACTGCCTGAGCAAATCAGGTTTGGCTGAGTCAGTGGACTCCTTTACAGTTTTTTTCACTTGCAAACCTGCATTGGTCAAATCTGAAGTCACAATGTCAAAACTCTTCACACATCTAGAGAAACAGAAGTGTATGTGGACCAAACTGTGAATAATTTTTTCATTGCTTTCACACAAAATGCAATGAATGACCACTTTTCCCAAAATCCATAAACTCTTTTCTCTTTACTTCACCGCCTGCAAAACATGTATGCACTGTGTCCAAAACTGTTAAAAACAAATTCAAAACAGAAAGATGGCGTATGTCCTGCTTTTCTGCAGCAACCACACTGAAAAATGTAGAAAAGCTTGGCTAACATTTACATACATTTTATGTTTACGTCTACGCCTATATAGAGAACTGTATGTAGTCATTTGAATGTGGTTTTAAAACTTTGTGAGTGTAAAGCAGGAAATGTGCTTGTATTTTAGCAGAATTGGTTCAGTGGGTTGGTACATGAATTACAGGGTGTGGTCATTGTGTGTCGTGTACCAGTGTAAACACCTGAGAAAGACTTTTTCAGGAATTATTTTATTTTTCACAATTACTATATGCAGTGATAATGAAAAAAGTACATTGAATCAAATTTCTGCATTTCTGATTCATTTTTGTTACATACACTTTAGTACAGTCAATAAAGTTACAGTTACAGTTTTTCGCAGTCGCTTAACATTTGCAAAACACTAAGTGCATTTCTCAAAACAGATCGTACAAACAGCAATATGCAGTAGATTACCTGCAAAAGCCTGTAACTTCCTCAAAATCCTTCGTCTATCTCTCAAAAATAAATCTTTTTATCAGTGAACATGTCAGTGCATCAGAATAACAATTCCTTGTGTCATTGTTTATGAATAAGAGCAAGAAGTCTGGAAGAATTTTCTGATGTAAACAATGGCTAAAGTTTTAAAGATGACAATGATTGAAAATGCACAAGCCCAAACTTTTTCTGTATGGTATATTTCAATTTCAACAGTACACATTTAAAGAGATGGACATGATTCATGTTTGTGACTTTACTGTTTTTACTGTAATTTATTGAAAGAGCATGTCGTTATGTTGCAGAAAAGAAAACCATAAAGCACAACAGAAATAATTACTAAATACTGTAAGAAATGTAAACACCCCTTACGCTGACATTGCTATCTGTCAGGCCACAGATTGTTATCCACATAATTACGGATATCTTCATCAATCAGTTTTTTCAATTGCTAACAAGTGTTTACCTAAACTTAAGATACTATATCGAAACTCTTAACACAGCAACACACCTAACTCACACAATTAGCCAAATAGTACATTTTCTGCTCAAAACCACATTTTGTTCTTAAGACACCAACTCTACTTTCAAAACGCAAAAGAACATTCTCTACATACACAAACTCCATCAAAAAGCAGCAAACCTGACTCAAATCAGATCATATTGTCAAAACACTAGCACATTTTCTTTTTGAGAGGAACAGATCAATCAATCATAGCACAACAACTTTCTAAATCCACTCATTTGACAGCATTACAAAAACTACTTTACTTTTCATGTTTCAGTGACAGTAGACAATGTGAAATCCATTGTTTTGAAATTCTGTTTCTTTTTACTGTAAACCACCCTACATTTTTGACTTGAGGGTCAAATGTGTGCATTTTTGGCAACAAACTATGTAAAAGTGAATAAGTCATCTTTACTTTTTAGAATGTACAGTAGAAAAAAATGTGACAGAATTACAGAAGTAAATGCTTTATTAGCAACATGATTTTGCAGCCAGTGATCAACTAATAATCCAACCTATGTGGCTTTTGTTTCAACATGTGTAAAAATACTGTCAAATATGTTTACGTTCCCTTTCAGCCACTTCACTCCTCCAATGAACGCTGTCTTGCTGTGCCATCCATTCACACATAACAAACTCAGGCTGTTCTCATCTGTAAGACCCGATTGGTGGAACGAGCTACCACATGCCATAAGAGCAGGGGCGTCCTTCTCTGCCTTCAAGAAGCTCATGAAAACTCATCTCGAACGAAAAATGTCTGAACAAGGGAGAAGAATACATGGGCCAAAGAGAGGAAGAGGGCCAGGGAGGGGTAGCTAAATCAGTAAGTGTTTCTATCGAGGTAAGAAGCAAGAGATGACTTTAGATGTGATGTGAATGAGAACATGTGGCCAAATGCTGAAGATCATATGGATTAAAACAGGACAAGCATTTTTGTTTCTTTCCCTTCTGTGCATTTGTTTTTTTGTTTCAATGTAATTGTGTATTTACATTTAGATTTACTCATTTGGCAGACACTTTTATCCAAAGCGACTTACATTTGAGAAAAAAAATACAAGCATCAATACAGTAAGAGATCTACAAGTGACAATAAATATTAGTTAGATCTATTAGCACACCCAGAATCAATAAGGTAAACACCTTGGGAAAGAAGTAAGAGCTGAGGAATAGTGCAATAAATACAAGAGAACTGTAAGGAGATAGAAGAAGGACACAGGAAGTGCATGTTAGAGGTTTGGAGTTAGAGGTGTTATAAGAGGAAGTGTTCTCGAAAGAGATGAGTTTTCATGAGCTTCTTGAAGGAAGAGAGGGACCCCTCTGCTCTGATGGAATGTGGTAGTTTGTTACCATTGTGATGTTACAGATGAGAATAGCTGGGATTGAGATTGCTTTGTGTGCAGGGATGGCAGAGCCAGGCGGTGTTGGTTGGAGGAGTATAGTGGCCGAAAAGGAACGTAAAGCCATTTGAGTATTTTAACACGTTGATAACTGGCTGCAATTTCATGTTGATAGTAAATCTTTAACTTCTGCAATTTTGACGCTGACAATTTTTTCTATTGTACACTCTATAAGTAAAGATGACTCATTCACTTTTGCATAGTTTGTTTTTGGCCCTCAAGCCAAAAATATAGGGTGGTTTACAGTAAAAGGAAACTGAATATCAAAAAACAATGGATTTCATATTGTCTATTGTATGCAGGTCGAGCTGAAACATGAAAAGTAATGCAGTTTCTGTAATGCCATCAAAAGTTTGTATTTAGAAAGTCGTTGTGCTATGATTGATTGATCTGGCCCTCTTGGAACGAAAACGTGCTAGTGTTTTGACAGAATGATTTGATTTTGAGTCAGGTTTGCTGTGTTTTGATGGAGTTTGTGTACATAGAGAATGTTTTTTTGCATTTTGAAATGTAGAGTTGCTGTTTAAAGAACAAAATGTGGTTTTGAGCACAAAATGTACCGTTTGGCTAATTGTGTGAGTTAGTGTTGCTGTGTTAAGAGTTTTGATAAAATATCTTAAGTTCAGGTAAACGCTTAGCAACTGAAAAAATGTAACTCTTACTTTTTCCCCTATTGATATTGTACATGCTAATAGCTCTTACAAGCATTTATTGTCACTTGTAGATCTCTTACTGCATTGATGCTTTACTGATGCTTGTATGTTGTTCCTCATATGTAAGTTGCTTTGGATAAAAGCGTCTGCCAAGTGAGTAAATTACAATTACATTGAAACAAAAAAATGCACAGAGGGGATAGAAACAAAATGTTTGTCCTGTTCTAATCCTTATTACAGTAACTTCAGCATTTGGCCACATGTTCTCATCCACATCACATCTAATGTCATCTCTCACTATGCACCTGGATTGAAACACTTACCCTGGTTCAGCTACTCCTCTCCCTGACCCAGCTATTCTTCTCCCTTGTTCAGACATTATTTTTTTGCATTGTGTATTGTTATTTTTGCTGCATTGTGTATGTAATTGAAAGAACGTCAACCCCTCTCTATGTCTCTGGTTTAGAATTAGCTGTTTTTGATCTATTTTACCCAAATTACAATAAATCAGCTATTTCTCAATGTTTCAGTGATATGTTTATTCAGAATTGCTCATCAGCTGTTTCAAAGAAGTAGAGGCTTTATACATTATTTAAGGTTTTGAAAATGATATCTTCACTTCTGACATGTTGTGTGCAAGCATTTGTAAATAACACAAAAAACATCCATAGTTTTGGTAGTGGGTATGTTTGTACGTAAAGAGAAGCTTAGCATTTCAGAAATGGGTTAATTGACTGCATATTCTGTGTAACCAACATGACTTGTGTGTACAGTCTTTTACAATTGCTAACAAGTATTTTCCAATAATGAGTTAACTTTTTTAAAACTCTTCACATAGTTAGCACAACAGAAGTCTATGTGGACCAAAGTGAGAATGACTCTTGCCTTACTGTAATACAAAATGCGTTGATTTAACACAAATGACATTCAATGACCACAACTTTCAAAATTCAAGATTTTTTTCGTCACTCAAAGTCAACCACCAGAAAAAATCCACAGCCAGTTTTGCAAATGCTTACATAGTCTTTTCAAAGCTGTTAATTTTAAGTTCAAAACCTTACATACATTCAAATGGACAGTTTGAAATGGACAGTAATTTGCCAAATTACAAACTTAATTGAAATACATTCAATATCTTAAAAAAGATCGTTATGGAGACAAATAGTGAAATAGTATTGATTGAAATGATGTAAATGATACCAATGACAGGTCATTCCCACATCAGTTAGAGCCCTACCCTGGTCTTTTCACCTAGTGATCTCAATCCCACCAATAAAAGGAGGCATCTTTGGAATGTTTTGTTACACCTCCACTCTACGTGGACTTGGCCAAAACACGTGGGCGAGGACAGAATCCCAGGCAAAGGGGTGCCAGTGTTACCATGTGTGCAGTGATATCCTCTTATGCAGTGCTGCTATAAAGATGCAAGAGACTAGTGAACTAACTTTGTTTTGTTTTTTGAGCAAACGTTTACAGTGAAGCTTTTCGCGTTTTCCTGTTGCATTTCGAGAATTGTAAAATAAGACAATGAACACATTTCTTATTCCGTCAACAATAATACACAACCAAAAAAATAAAGAACAAAAAATTATTTACTACTTCAAAGATTCCCACAAAATGATTCATCTACTGTGGCGCTACCTGTTGTTAGTGTTTTTTAGTCAATTGTGTCATGAGTGACAAAATGCTGCTGCTTGTGTTTATGTAAAGTTATTTGATATTGAAACAAGTATGCAGTGTTTTGGTAGTTTTGGTGTGTTTTGGATGTGAAATTAACTGTTGTGCAAGCTGCCTCTTGGTACAGACAACAGTGTGAAGAGTTTTGAAAAAGTAAACTCAGTACTGGAAAATGCTTGTTAGCAATTGTAAAAAACTTTATTTGTATGGTATGAAAAGATGGATGTGGGGCTAACTGTGTTCAGAGTTTTGAAAATGTGACTACAGATAGGACAGAATGCGCAGTTGTGAAAAATGGTAGGATATAACGGTATAGAACATAGGCTTGACAGATTTTGACAACGTGTTCAACCATTGTGCAAGTAGTGATTTATGCAATGAACTTATGCCTAGATGTTTTGAGGGGCCAGACTATTCAACAGACATGAGCAATTGATAATGTAGGAAACAGCAGACAGTTACAAAAAACATTTGCAATTCATTCACAAGAATGAGAAACTGGTTTTCTGATATGCATGTGACTAGATGATGTGGAGTTTGAACGTGTAGTTTTGAAAATTTCAATGTTAAAATGAGATCTGAGAAATGTTCTAAACAAAGAAAAACTTTCTTGTATAATGAAATAGTGATTTACATGAAAAAACATTCATACTTCAAAGATAAAAGTTCATGATTTACATAGTGCTTCTTACTATTGGTGTTTTTTAAGTCAGTGAGTTATGAGAGATGCTTTATGAGTGAGAACTGTTGCCAGTGTTTTGGTTGAACGAGTATTTTGAGACTTCTAAGAAGTGTTTTGGTGGTTTGTGTGACTTTTGGAGGTGAGATTAACTGCTTGGCCAAGATGCATGATGGTAATGCAGACTGTATTACGAGTATTGAAAGTGAGCAATTGTGAAAAGCAATTGAAAAAAAACTGTGAAGGTTAAGTGTGTAAGTTTCCCCTTCTTCTTCTTCTTTTTCTTCAAACATATTCAACCTAATGACGAAATGCGCGCTGTAGAGCCATTTGTCTGTTTCGACTACTGTCCTGTCTTGCATTTCTGTGAAAAGATCCTCCTAAATATTACACACTGAACCTTTAACCCCCTCCAGGGATTGGCAAGTAAGTCTGACATTGGGTCATTTTTTTTTCAAACCATTGCATGGCGGGCCAGAACATTATTTCAGTCAAGTTATTTCAAACCTTTGGATACTTAAGTGGACATTTAGCTCAGTCGGTAGAGTGCAGGACTCCCTTTGGAGGAGTTTCCGTGAGGAAATTCAGGGGAATCCAATCACACATTTACTGACAGATTTTTCCTAGGTGTGTCAAGCAAGCCAGAGACTCTTTCAAATGTCTATTCTGGTATTCTGACTCCAGCTCTGTACTTAAAGTACAGACAAGAGATTAATATATCACTCTGAGAAAAAAGGTGAAAATACGTATTCCACTTAGGTACCGGTAAAAAAAAAAGAATGGAAAAGTCAAAATCCTAAAAAACTGACAGCTGCATTTGCACTTCCAGTCCCAATTAAATTTTTGTGTCAAGTCAGGCTGTTCTACTTTTCTTTGGTCAATCCAATTTGAATCTTTTCTAACAAGCCACTTTGTGTGAACCCTCCCTTTGTGTTCTCTTAATTTTTATATCTTCCTTTCTGTCTACGGTCTTATGGAACAAGTGGGTTGACAGATGCTCTCACTCGACTCAGTTTGACTTTTCTCCACCTCCCTCCTGTCATTTCCAACTCTTAGCATCTCAATTTCTTATGCACCTTCTGTCCTTACATTATTCACGATGCACATCACCGGTCCCACTCAAGGCTATTCTTTCTGTCTTCTTCTTATTTCCTCCTCCCTCCTTCACTTACTACTCTCCAATTCAGATGAATTAAGTTGTCATCCCTCTTTTGCCATTCTTCTAACCATTACACTGCTTCCCTGCCCTCCCACTTCTACTCTCTCACTCCTTTAATCCCCCTTTCATCTTTTCCTCAACACACCATGTACCTCCCTCCGCCCTTATGCGTTTCTACCACTGTTTTCCACCCCCTTAGTTCCCTCTCATCCTTAATCTTCCCTCAGCCTTTCCCCTGTCTACATCCGACCCTCTATCTCTTCCCTACCAGCATTCTTCCTCTTATCCACCCACACTCAACCTTCAATTAGACAGTGCGCGTGTTCATCTTTTTTGCATGTGCCACTATGCTCTTGTGCTCATGTGTTTTCTCTCCAGGGTAATGTTCCTTACTTCGGAGGTTAGAATGATGACGATGGTAATAAAGAGAAAAAGTCGGCGGAAAGATACTGATCAAACACCTCCCAGTGGCAGTGGATGTGCATGTGTGTTGTGAGTATGTGTGCTTATCTGTGTGTGTGCGTCCTGTGCGATGTTGCTTTAGGGCAAATATTCCCCCTAAAGAACAGAATTTAGATCGGCCTCTTTTTAAAGTCCCTCAAAATGTACAGAACAGAGGAGTTTGCGATTTTTGTTTAGTGAGTACTGCTGTTAATTGGAGTTGCTCCAGGCTGTCCTCAGGCTATTGAGAAGTGTGCATGAATGTGTATCTGTGTGTTTGTCCCTGTGTGTGTGTATGTCACAGTAGCTGCCACTGAGACATAAGGTTTAAACGTCCACAGAGAGGACAGAGAGGGAAATTAGCAGAGCCGTTGCCACCACTGCTTACACATAAGGTGACAGCAGTGTTAGAATGCTTTCAGAAGCGGAAATTAAATTAGGTTGCAGGAATCAAACACATAATGGCAAAAAAGCAGACGGAACATTAGCAGCACAGAATAATACCAGCATACAGTGTGTGTGTGTGTGTGTGTATGTGTGTGTGGTGGGGTTGAGATTGCAGTCATGCCAGGTAATTAATTACTTGCATGTGCCGTCGTTTGGTGCAGGACAACATTTTTATGCATTCACAGGCGTGCGTCAGCAGTTATGCTATTCAGATCGTCAGAGTACCCAGTGTTTTATTGGCAGCAGGTCTCACATTACTTTTACTGCCGCAGGAATGAAAACAAAATGTGTGGGTGATGAGAAAAGGATGTCCACTGAGTGTCCACTTACTGTAACACAGCCAGGGTTGGCGAAATGCTGGCGCCACATGTCAGCTAGTTGATGAAGTAGCTGAATGAGCTGAATGTTTGGGCTTTCGTGCATGTTAGATTTACATAAAAATATTTTTTTATATTAAATAACCCTATACTTTATCTTCATGCAGGCACAGGCACACACATACACACACACACACACACTCACACACAC
>JAPMOB010199929.1:0-13208 GCA_029875015.1 Lepomis gibbosus
TCCTGCCCATTCAGGAAAAAATGAAGTGTCTTGGATGGTGTCCAAAAGTCTTCCTGCTCTCTGCGATTGCAGCTCTTGCTAATTGATTTTCAGTCAGGCACGACGTCAAGAAAACATTACGCAACGGGATTAGGTCCAAGGAGAGGCCCCGAGGTACTTGTGGTTGAAGGTGGGGAGACCTCCAATTAAATCTCTTCTCAGCAGAGTGGAGTTTGTGGCTGTTGTTAATAATATTTCGTCTTTTATTTTTTCTGGTTCGTATGCATCACGGGTGCACGGCGGAGAATACGGCGAGGAGGTTTGTTAGAATGAGAACAAAGTTGAAGTTGGTTTATTAACTTCCCTTTCAAAACGCAAACCTAAAGTCCTCTTCCTTGTGTAAGCTTGTTCAACCACCGTAGTGATTATTTTGCAAGACGAAAACCTGTCAAGTGGTGTTTTATCTTTTAGAGCTGTAAACATGTTGGAGCGAGAAAAAGAGGCAAGGGAAGGAGAAAGGGAGGAGGAAAGTGAAATTGAGAAAAGGATGAGCTATGAGATGTCTTTAGTCTGGCTGCTATTATCATCATCTGTTCAGTGGTCATTACCACCTTGGGAGTCTGCTGTCTGGACCAAACCACTGATGGAGAGGGCCAATAGAGCAGCTGCAGACAAAGCTCATCCCACCTCTCGCAAGCTGTCACTTATCAACTGGAGGAGGAAGAGGAGGAGAAGGCAGAGCAGTCAATGTGGAGCTGGAGAGGAGGAGAATGTGAGGAAAAAGAAGAGGGAAGGTGTAAAAGAGAATCGTATTGAGAAAACAGGTTCACTAGGTTTGAACTAATCACACCTACATGCGCTGTCAGAACTGACAGGTGGAGGAGGAAGATCAAATTAAGGAGCCAAAACGGAGAAGTGGGGAAGGAGAAAATATAGGAGAGGAGGTGAGAAAGAGAAGGAGGAATCACAAGGAAGAAAATTACATTAGGGGGTGGCTGCGTTGACCTCATCACACCTACACAAGCTTTTAGTAATCAGCAAGAAGAAGAGCTCAATGGTTGGGGTGGAGGAGGAGGAGATCAAATGGAAGGAGGAGAAAAGATTCTCTGTTTTTGTGATTACTTCAGTTTGACTAAGTCTCTGTAGTCTGCTGATAGCATCATGAGTACAAGGTGAAGTAAATCAAAAGATTGCAACACACTCTTGTGAACTACAAATTATACCAAAACACTGTGAATAACATCTTTTCCATTTTTGCCCTATGAGAGCTGCAGTAGGTTGGCAAAGTGTTGAGTTAAAACGGTCCTGTTCATTTGTCTTCGTGAATATAATGAAAATGTCAGTGTCATAATGCTTTTGGGTTGGACTGTCGGGAAGCAAGTACTAGGAGGAAGTAATTAAGGTTAAAAAAGAAAGACGACGTGAATAACATGACACAAGTTAAGCACTCAAAGAACCACAATTTAACAGTAGGGGCTAGATTGCCAAGTAGCATGTGAAAATCTATACTGTAGACTTGATGTATTATATCAGAAGGGGCAGGATTCACATTTTCACAAATCTTCTGGTATCAATTCTCTCTGCTTGGAAGTTAGATGGAGGAGTCGTGGAAGAAAACAAGCGTGATTTAATTTGCCCCTTCTGTTGTTTCTTCTCTTATTAGTAAACGCATGGATCAGAGGCAGGCAATTGTTCAAAGTGCAGCGCCTGTAACTTTGCAGGCGCCACAGCAACTCAACAAGTTCCGTGACTTTTATGTATCTCCAAGACATACAGTTTTGAATTGTTTCCGCTATAGAGGCTGGAGGAAAATCTAAGAAAAATAGCTTTGGATTCTACAATAAAATAGAGTGCTGACGTTGGCAGTCTTCCCTTATGGGGCACTCTGTCTCTCTTTTTCTCCCTTTCTGTCTGCTGCTTCACTTTCTCCACCAATCTTGCTCAGTGCCTAATATGTTCACTGTCTTCTAGATTAGGTTTCACTGGAAGAGGATCCCTTCGTCCCATTGTTCCTCTGGTCTAACTACTTTGTCAGTGGTGAGTAGCACCATTCATTTCCTCACCTTTGTGGTATCTGTTAGGACCATATACCCCGTGGTGCTTCATATTTATTTATTACATTACAATACTTTCATTGCAAATTTATTTTAAAGGTGCCCCATGGAGTGTTCTTATACATTCAGTGTGTCTTACAAGAATGCACTATAAGGTCTAACATTTGCTGAAAGCTTTTCCTTCTTCATAAAACATTTGTACATTTGGAATCCTCATTGTTTACATGCTTGTTTGGTCTTGAGTCTGGTTCAAAAACTAATACTTCATTTAGTGAAAAGAACTAAACTAAAACAATCCTGGCAGCAAACATAAATAAATTAGTAATATATAAACCTAATTTCCAGGGAACAGGATTGTAACTGGTTTTCTTCTTTGTTCTTTTATGGCTTGCATGCATAACACGTTTGCATTACGGCTCTCTGCAATCAGCAGGAATGTGTATCCACAGTTAATACACCATGAAATACAAACAAAATGGGGACCTTCTCACCAGTACATTCCTCCATGGCACGACTAGTGTCTAAAAATGCCACATGGCACCTTTAATTGTATGTTTTAAGAACTCAAATAAGACACGTGAATAAATTCAGGTAAATTAATAAGAAAAGGCAAGTGCTGTAGTGTTCAGTATGCCTGATGAGGAATACGAACCAACCATAATTGCATAAGTACATCTATGTGTTAACTAAGACTGGATCTTATCTGTGTATTCTCCAGTCACCCTCTCCATAACGGAGGTTGCGTGTCAATGAATGAATTACAAAGCATTTTCAGGGAAATCCTTGAAATTGCAAAACCACTCTGAAAGATTCAGCTGAACTGACATGTACTGGAGCACACTGGAGTGGCTAAAACACTACCATGGGTAATTCCATGTACATTTCGATTGAGAGGGTTGTGGATCCAACACTGCACTCCATTTATTGTCACTTTCGATGTGGATTCCCTCCTCATATGGTAAAATATTTGTGTGTCAGTGATGCGAGGCGATGCTGTTTCTCAGTCAATGGTTGACACAACATGCACGCTGTAATATTGAAAAGGGTTTCTGCTTTATGTGCTACATGCCTTCATAAACAGCAGGGAATATTTTCTGTTAGTCATCATAGAGATCAATTTTTATGCCACAATGAGCCGTTAGACACAGAACTTTTAAAAACTTTTTGTCAGTCATTGTAATTTCCTATGCGGAAAACACCACTTATCTGGTACTACAAGCTGTTCTAAACAAATGCTAAAAATACAATTTGACCCGGGTTTGGAGCCCATATGGTTTCCTGCTGCACTTTTATCCCACCAAATCAGAGCGTCCCTTCCCATCTCAATTCACTAGATGGCATCAGCTGGTGTGTTGCATAAAGCCGACAGACATGAGCACAATGTTGGTACAACGCTGCGGTCCTCAGGCAAAACAGCGTGGCATTGAGCCTAATAGAGACATCACAGAGGCCTATTAGCACAGATGGTTGTCATATGTATGCAAATAAGGAGCAAAGTGAATCGCGTAGCCCCATCAGCACCACCTGTCTGCCCCACACATCTACACCAAAATCCCCTTTCAGCATCCACACACACACATACTTAGGTACACACTACCTCCCCTTCAAATCCCTTTGGAGGGACAAGTCTGTTCTTTCCAATCTACAGCTGTATATTAATAAGAGGGAAGACATTAACATGGCATTAATCATCATTTTGTTCTTTTTCAAGAGCAGACACGTGAAGGTGGGACTGGCAGAGAAGGATGAGAGACTGATACAAGCAAAATAGCAAGGAAAGGGGAAGCTCAGTTGTCCTTTGTCTTTGTTGAGGATGTGCTTACTCGGGTGTTAAGGTGTTAAGTGTGGGTTTTGTGGTCAAGGAGCATCACACCCAGGGGATTTGGCATATTGCCCATTTCTAGTGTGTGTGTGTGTGTGTGTTTTAGGAGGAACTGCATGCAATTATACCTTTCTATAGGTTTTCAAGTGTGAGTTGACAGAGGACGACAAAGGAGTTCCTTTATGCCTTCTATGGCTTTAATGCTTATTTTGTACAAAGAAGCAGTCCTTTAATGGCATAATAACTAAAACAACAGTCATTATTTGACCAATGTGATTGGTCCTGGTTGGAATTAAACCTTTAAATCTAGAAGCATTAAGAAGCTATTGTAAAGAAACCAAGACTAAGAATCTACAGCCATGCTAGAGTCTCTGAGAGGCTGTACTTGCTAATCTCAGTATGCTTACATGCATGTCATGTGTTTTGCAGGTATTTGGTCACACACCAAAGTGAAATTTTACATGAAAGGTTAAGGTCTCACCAAAGCGATTACAATTTACTCTGATGGAAGAGGAGTCAATGTGTGCATCAAATGTAACAGTAATCCATCCAGCAGTTGTTGAGACATTTCACTCTGAACCACAAATCTGTTAGGGACATTTGTGGGAAAAGTCAGGGGATCACCAAAGTCAATAAGAGAACAAGTCTGTTGAAAATGTCATGGCAGAATTTCCAGTTGTGATAGAAATATGTCAGTCCCAACCAAAATAGTGGAGCAACTGATCAGCTGTCTGACATTGGCATCCCCAACGCCACACTGCACAGCAGAAGATGCAAGTGATGTTGAAGTGAGTGTGCATGTTTGCATGTTGCAGTGCAATAAAAACTGATGGAAACATCATTTTCAACATCCATTTTCTTTCCCTCCTGTCTCTGGAGTATTAGTAATGACTGGGCATAATCTCGTGGGAACACTGTTTTGATAACACTATTTTGCTGGGATTCCTGATTGAATGCCAATGCGGCATTGCCAGCAGATGCTTTGGCATAAAATTTAGACTGTGGTTTCCCATATTCCACTGTAGTAAGTAATATGTGAGATGACATTTTGCAGCACATTTTGGACCAGCTTCTGTTATTCTTTTTTTTCTATTTCTTCACATTCCTTTGTTGATGCTGTTACGAAAGTGACTCTGCTGTAAGACTTGGAACACATAGAGAATTCCCAGTAGATAATAATTACAGTATTTTGTGCTTTCTGGAGTTTCACAAAGTCCTGGTTGCTGTCCACCGTGACAGTCAAAAAACTGATATCATAAGAATACATACTTTGAGAATAAATTGTTGAAGATCAAAAACAGCTCCTTCTTTGAAACAAAACCTCAGCCATGTCAGCATTCTGAAAAGAAAATAACTGGACAGAAATAGAAAAAGAAAAATATCTATTCCCTCTGCTATCTGTTTACAATGGTAATAACAATAAACGTGGCTCTTAGATGCAGTTTGGAAAAGACAAAATCAGTGTCCAGTGTTGCTTATCACAATGAATTAAGGCAAAGTTTGTAATCCCATAGGTTTAACAGCTTCATACTCACATTAATCCTGTGTTACACTAACAGAGAACTTGTTCTCCTAAACCTCCACAGGCACAAACTAAGAAAGGATTAGAGCAGAGAAAGAGGGGGATTTAAACACTGTTAATTCAGGGCTTAGATTTTTTTAAAGTTGTGTACTCAATGCTAACACCCCATTTAGGTGTGATGTGTAACACAGTAACTTCCTAATGGCACAGTCAATTTCTAACCAACATTTTTTAACGTACTGCTACTGAAATGCCCTTCATCCCAGACGGCATCTGTTGTTTAGGTTATACTTTTCTCAGTCACACCCAAACATCCCCCGGGTCCTCTTGATTTCCTTTTACAAAATACACTATAACCGTAAATTCCCTTACCAGAGAATCATTGAGCATAAGCATATGGCCCTGAGGAGATTAGGTTGGCCAGACAGGTATCTACTTTTAAATCTTTTCTTAGAACAGACTTTTTTAGTACTTGCTTATAGAAAAGCCATTTCGGATTTTTCCGAAACACACACACAAACACAGACATTTTAAAAGATGAGAAGGGGGGAAAGTGTTCATCTGTGAGTGGTTTTGAAAGTATATATAGCGAAAGCAGTGTCTGTGTGTGTGTGTCTTGTGTGTGTGTGTGTGTGTGTGTGTGTGTACGATGAGCCTTGAGAAGCCTTATATGTCCCCTTCTCCACCACATCAAATCCCCCACAGACCCCACACAATAAGGTTTTTTTTTACCCACTACCATATTTCTAAACCTTGCTCTCCCCAGAGATGTATCAAAAGGAGATTTTAATGCGACCAATAGCATAAAACGCTGAGTTATTATCTATGATAATAATGGCAATGACAAGGGCCACCCATTAATGATCACCACCTCCATACCGCCATATACTACATCAAGGCTTCATGCTACTGGGCAGGTACAGCTAGAGATGGCTTCACAGGGGAATGTTGGGAGCATGTTGTATAGTTTCCATATGTTTTCATTATAAGCCAATACCACAGTGCTTTGACTTACTTACTGGTGTTCCTTCTCTCTTTCTTCCCCACTTGTGATTCAAGTTTTGTGGTTTGTTACTATATTAAAACCACTGACTCATCATTGTGTTCTGGAATCCAGAATTGGTTGGCGATATTGGTCAATGTGTCGACTCAGCCATTCTGGGTGAACTTCAATCCTATCTTTGCAAATTTATTTGACAGAGTTCATTTTGAAATCATTATTTCCAATCACAAGGCGAATATTTGCTGTCTGTCCTGGACAGAGATGGGGGAAAAAAGCCTACATATTTTCTGCTTCAGCCACTTTGAATTCTTTGCTGAAATAGAGTAAATGAGGAAACTGATGACTTGGGGCAAATTGAAAACCATTATAAATTGTATGGTAAATTACACCATTGATAAATTATCTCTTTTATTAGCACTTAGCACTTATCATTTTTAGAATTGTTTTGTCTGTTTGCAGCTTTTTTATGTTGCAATATTAGAGTTTTTAAATTATTTTTATGAAATGCGAACTGCAGTTGAAGCTGAATGGACTGCCATTAGTTTTGCATATAAACCAAAGTATTGGTCAATCCACCCAATGGTTGTTCAGACATTTCACACACATAAGAACCTTATGGCAACACTAAAAGGAAAGCCAGGGCACGTCTGTATACAATTTCATGGCAATCCTTCCAATAGTTGTTGTGATATTTCAGTCCGACCAACAGACCAGCATTGCAGTTCACAGAGCAATGCCGCCAGCATGGCTTATAATAATTAATTATTGCATTTTACTTCTTCCTCCATTTAGAAATAGTATTTACAGTACTTGAGATTATTTATACTGTATCTGCTCATAAATGAAAGGTAAGAGGTATGTACAGCCATATTTAATCTGTGCATGCTATAAAATGCTGCATTTATTATTTCCTTTCCTCATTACTCCTTTGCTTGTGATGACTCCCGCGCTAACATAGCCTCCATGATCTGCTCTTTATATTTATTTTAACCAATTTCGGAAATGTCAAGCTCATATGTGACAAGTGCCTTCCAGTAGATTTGGTAAATTATTCTTCAAAGGGAGCAGAAAAGGGAAATGTGCAGATAAAAAGAAGCTCAATACAATATTTACAACAGTAACAGTTGTTATCACAATCTGCAACAATGATGCAAGCTTTAGAAATCCTGAGTTCAAATATAAGGTTTCTGGTCATCTCCTGCAAAAAACATCATTGTTGGTGCTCACATCTTTAGACAGCTGCAATGGAGTTAATCACAGAGTGTAAAACTTTTAAAAAGTCAAGCCTTCATTGTTAACAGTCACACTCTCACTCTCACAGGTGGGATTCCTCTTCGCTTAAAGTTTACTTTGCGGAAATATTCTGGAGGCCACAGCTGAAAAAACACATCAAACGTGATAAATTGAGTGTCTTATGGTTGTTTGACACCACTGGATTTGCAAAGCATACAAAATATTCTTTGACTGGGTTCTCATAAGTATTCAGATTTTGGAGCCTGGCAGTTTCGGAATCAGTCCCCTTTGATGGACATCAATCTTTTAATTCATGCCAAAAAAGTGACCTTAATTTGACTTCACATTCATATTGGTCTCTTTCACCATAGACAAAGCTCGGCATTGTTGAGATACCTGTGTAATCATGAGAGTTTCTGGCGCCTCTTGCCTTTTGACCCTGGCTGTATTATCCACTCCACTCCCTCTCCGTCTTATCCAAAGTGTGGCCTGAGGAGGACTGTCAGCCTGGGCTTATGGTAAAGGTACTGTAGCTAGCTGAGAAGCATGACATAATGACCATGTAAAACTGACCTTGACAGGGGATTCCTTTCTTAACACGCAGCACCCACGCTATGCACTGAGACACATCATTTAGTATATGAGTTAATTTTCAGCAGGAGTACCAAAACCATGATGCACGGCAGACCATATGTGGTCATTCTATTTCACTAATTGCCTTTTTTAATGTATCGCTCTGCTGTTTGGCCCAAACAAAGCAATAACATAGATAGAGCGCGAATTCCGCCTGTGGACTTTTCAAGGCTGCGTCCTTTATTTGTCAAAGTGCTGTGGCAGTTGTTTGGCAAAAGGAGTTGAGTTGGAGTCTGATTAGTCTCATACGTCTCTCTGTAACACCTCCAACTTTACAGCAGGAGTTCCACAGAGGTAATAAAGGAGCTGGGAGTCTTCATGTAAAGCAGCTCTGTGGATGAACAAGGTCTCAGTACAGTATAATGGTGCCTTTGTGAGGCGGCAGCAGTAATATGGAACTTCATTGGTCTGACATGTCTGCTGGGGCCATATTACCTTTGTCATTTTAGTCTTTGTAAGGTGCTTGCTACATTTATCACTTACCAGCATCAAGCTTATACATCACAAATACTGTTTGCACATGGGTGTTTCAGTATGAGCTTATTAATATTGCTTCGATTGTGCATGTGTGTCTTTTTAATTCCTTAGTTAGACAGCTACTGATGTAATGAGCAGAATCACATTCGTTTATTCAGCTCATCTAAAACCGCACTGAGAATTCCCCTGGTGGTTTCCCTGTCTGCTGAGCTTTCCAATCAGACCTTAGTGCAAACAGTTTACAAATGTGTTCAGCAAGTATCTCACTTTGCCAAAAGATGTTTAACAATGAGTCAGAAGTTTAGTTAATCAGCAGAAAGACAGTCTGGTGTCTTGCTACTTCATTGTATCTGGTTTCCTTTTGAAGATATTTTAGTGAAAGGTAAATAAGCCTAGAAGAGTAATCCGTGGATTCTTTTTTTTCGTTTACATCATCTCTCATTCAAATTACTGCATGTCACAGTGCCCTGCAGCCAGTTATTGATAAGTCATTAACACATATTTCTCCAGTAAATTTGACAGGCTGTCGTAACCTGTTGTCTTTCTAATGAAATATGACAATCGAGCACATTCCTTTGATTGATTAGCGCATGCAATTACTGTCTGGGCCATAGAGCTGCATGAAAAACAGCTCTGCCGCGGCTCTCGTCCGCTACTCTGTCTGACATTTTAATCTACCCGCAGATTAATGGGACACTGGTGGAGTGGAGAATATTCCACTATTGATTTTTTCCTGATGAATCCAATGCCTCCGTTTTAGTGACAGGTTTACCATATATCTAGTCAGGTCCGCCAATTTTTGTGTGTGTTTGTTTGTGTGTGAGCGAGAGATGTATATAAAGGAAAAGAGACAGTAGCTGCAGTGCGAAAGACTGATTGCATGACTGAGTTTGTGAGTGAGTGTGTGTGTTGGCATTCCTCACTAAGACAGGACACCCACAGCGGCGTCTCTGCTCTGTAAACAGGCTCATCAGACGTCCCCTGTTCTCTGCTTTATTTCTATTAAAGTGGACCTGTTCACATATTTGTTTGTGGCTCAAGGGAGTCCTAAATTTTGTCAGAGGTACCCACTGAGAACAAGAAAAAAGAATAAAGAAGGGTTCCTTGGCCTGCTGTGATTTACTACTCAACTTTAATTGGGTTGTAAAATCAAATCCAGAGTTGTTTCAGGAATGCCAAAATGTGATTCCCCGGCTTGTTTACAGGAGGAACCAAGCAGTCAAGGACAGAGAGATAGTGAGTGAGAGAAAGTAAGATAGTAACAGAGGAGGAGGCAAAGTGATGGTGGGAAAGCGGGGAAGATAAAGGGCTTGTTAAAAGAGAGTGAGCAGGCAAAAGACTGGAGACAGATGGATAAGAAGGGAGAGAAGAGGAGGAAGTTGAACTTAGTTTGGCCCATCATTTATAGGCCTGGCCTGCTCTGCTTCACTCAGATTAAAACCGCCTGTGATTTATTTCAACCGATCTGCCTTACCATGAAAAAATCAGCAGTTCTAATGTGTGAGACAGAGAAAGGGGCCCACACAGAAACCAGTATAGCAGCTTGCAGCCACTGTACAAACTCAGCTGCAGGATACATACACATGCAGCAACACAGACGCACAGTCGGCTACAAGAAATGATGTTGAACTTGGAATTAACAGCCTAGAGAGTAGGGTTTACAATACAAACGTTGCGGGCCTTTAACACATCCACAAACACTAACGGTGCATATTTTCATCTGATGTAGTGAAAATAAATGATGCTGGTGAGGCAGAGTTTTCCAGCGGCATTC
The DNA here is from genome assembly GCA_029875015.1 of Lepomis gibbosus. Lineage (NCBI taxonomy): Eukaryota > Metazoa > Chordata > Actinopteri > Centrarchiformes > Centrarchidae > Lepomis > Lepomis gibbosus. The sequence continues at coordinate 10,498 of JAPMOB010199929.1, forward strand.
ACTCAAGCCCTGTTCGCGGCTGGATGGGGCGATGGAAGCCAAAGGGATTTGAGGATTTTATCGGCGACAAGGGGCTAATTTGCACATGATTAAGAAAACACACAGTGTAAAATCTCTCAGCGACACAAGAGATTCAGAGTGGAGCCCAGGCATTGGAGAGGTTGACAGTGAAAATGAATAGGAGAAAGAGAAGGGGGGCGGACATGGAGACAACAAGCCTGCTCTAAAAGACTCAAAGTGAAGTACCTTAAAGCAGCTCTTACTTACATTCATTATGGTGATTACCGTGATGGAGACACTCACAGAGGCCCCACAATTCTTAGGGATTTGTGTCTGATTTCTGTTAACATGGAGAAATAGATCAAGGTAAATATTTATCTTAATCTAATCCTAGAATCATTAAAATACCATTAGACAAGAATACAATATTGAAAATCAATAGGAAAGCCATTGTTCATCTGGAATGGTAGCTGCAGTATAAGCACACAGACATTTTTATTTTCTAATGCTCCTACTGAACTCCTGAACCCTCATCATCCTTTTCCACTCAGCCAAAAATATCATTCTTCCCTCTGATCATTTACATATGCATCAGACTGTTATTATTTCTATTATGATTATGAGACCCCTGCCTCACATCCCTTCCAAAGAGCACTTAAGGGTAATTAGGTGTAAAGCTTTGCAAAAAATATTCCTTATACAGAGTGATACCCATTTGACTTCTCAGTATTACACACGGTTGCGTATTACTGCGGTTTTCTCCCCACCCTTCCCCATCACTTTCTGTGTCCGTCTCCATTTCTCTGCTGCGTCTTACCCTTCCCTCGTTATTCCTCAGTCATTGACAAAGAACAATGCATTTCATCGCATATGCTGATTTTAACCGGCCTCCAGTGACTCCTTGTGTTTTAATACCCTTCTCCCATGCATACAGTCTCTGAGATATGAGAGTAAAGGAGGAGGGGACAGAATGAGTGATTGAGATTGAGAGAAAGAAAGAGAGGAAAAAGAGAAATAGCAAGAGAGAGCACAGACAAATGGTCACTACAAGTTTGAAAGAGAATACACATCTCTCGGAGGGTGAGAAAGACTCTGCTGTATTAAATACAACTAATACAACTGAAAGCCTCTGATTGTCTCCAAATCGCCCTTTGTAGCCAGATGGAGGCCAAAATACCCGTACACCACTAATCTTTACACTATTCAACATGCTTTGAGAATGGCAGTATACAAGCTAAATAAAACCATAAAGGACAACTACCTCCCTTTGCTGTAAAAGTAAAAGTAGGCCAGCCATAAGTCCTAATGACTCTACACTTACAGTATAGCAAAAAAAAACACACCAGAGGCAGCCTGAGCTGACACTGAGGCCCGGCAATGTGCTACAAAATAGTTTACATTAGAAACATGGTGTTTCATTTAGCCAGATAAGCTCGGTTCAGAGGTCTTTGCGTGGGGCTCAGCCTCGTTTTGCTGTCAGTACAAAGCCAAGCTCAGAGGAGGAGAAGAGAATGAGAGGAGGGGGGAAAAAGGGTAAGACAGCCCCTAATTAGCTATGCAAATCCCATGCACTGGTGGATTGAGTTTTGAAATGAAATTGGTCCTTTGGATCTTCTCAGCTTCTTTTTTAATCTCTGCCAATGTGACCAGTTAAGCAGGGGTGGCTTGAAATGGTGAAAGAGGATGCAGGATGGAGGATGGAGAGGTGTCTTATTAGAATCAGTCCTTCCCAGTCTGACTATAAGACCCCAGTGAGCAGTTATCCATACACTTGCTGCACACACACATTTACCCACCTCTTTACACAACATATGCCTAAACACTGGGCTGTCAGGAAATGGAGGTTTCATCATTTTTTTGTCCATTACAGCTCAGTGTTCCCAAGGGCCTCTTAACCAGAGGTCTAAAACTGTTGCTGCTTGCTTCTGCAGAAAAACACAAAGACATGGAGGTGTGTATGGCAGAGACTTGTATGGTCTGTTGAAACAATCCAAGCATACCAATACTAAAATATATATGTGTATATAGAACATTCAGTATATTATTGATAATAACATATTTTGAAATGCTAGACTCCAAAAATGCCGAACCGCAAACCTCAAAAGGATCTTTGAGTTGACCAAAACATAATCTCAATTATATATAACACAATGCATAATTCCATCATGCAGGCTGTATCTAACAACTTAATTTCACAGTCAAAACTGTCCTCTTTTGCCAAGAAGTCATTAACCTCAAGCTGAAATCCTAGCAGTGGTTGTGGTGGGTTTTTAGGGTCCTCAAGGGCCAGGGGTTAGAATTAAACCATGTAACAAGCCAAAATGTGGCTGTACATTAATAAAAACTGGCCAACTCAATTTTCCCCCTTACACCTAATCCTTAATACTTTAGGGCTCTGTCTGAGAAACAAGCCTCACTTTGTAATAAAAAAAAGCTTAAATCCCGGTGGTTTTGAAAGAGCACGTTGTTGCCCTCTCATAAAAGCTTGAATGTAAGAGGACCAGTCCGTGTCCTAACCCCAACAGATCAAAGGTTAACAAAGCAGGTACTCATTTGGCATGTCAGGGATTAGTGTTAGGGATGTGTCTGGATCAAAGTTATGTCCCAATACATGACTTGTAATTAGGTTCTTGAGAGGAGAGGAGAGGAGAGGAGAGGAGAGGAGAGGAGAGGAGAGGAGAGGAGAGGAGAGGAGAGGAGAGGAGAGGAGA
>JAPMOB010199936.1:0-37318 GCA_029875015.1 Lepomis gibbosus
CCCCCAGACACATAAAACAAACCCCTGTTACTGTGTCATTTGTTTCTGCTTTATGATTGCGTGGCTTTTTCTCAGCAAGCCAACAACAAATAAACACAGGAAATGGAAAAGAGAAGAGCAATTTCTTTCTTTTACATTCCTCATTTTATGTTCTTATGAAATCACATAATCACTTATTTTGTTTATAAACATAGATCCATTAGTTTTGTTATTCTAATATGGTGGGACTCTGTCACTACTGAACACAAAGAGTACTTTAGGTACTTTGTTCTGCCTACTGTCACTACTGAGTACTATACCTTGTACCTACACAGTAGTAGTTGACTGCAGGAAATGGAGCTTGAAATAAAACATAATCTGGGTGTGCTGACAGGACAGTCAGTCAGCTCATCCAGATGTTTCGGTAATCAGCTCAGACCTCAACCAGATGTTGTTCCAGTGAAATATGATGAAATGTGATCCTTCCCTGCCTCATGTCTAATCTCGCAATCTCACATTAGCTCATCAAAAACCGAGAGAAAGCAGCCATGATAGCATTTAATTCAATTTGTAGAACTGCATAGAACTGAATTAAATAGAACTAGAGGTGAAACAATGCATCGATTAATTGGTAGGTCAATCTCTGACAATTGATTAATCATCATTTCTCAAGCAAAAATGCTAAACATGTGTTGGTTGTAGCCTGTCAAAAGGTGATGATTTGCTGCTTTTCTCTTTTAATATTGTTGTAATTTTAATATCTTTGGTGTTTGGACTGTTTTGAAAAAGTGATATGAAGACATAGCTAGGTACTGTGATGGGTATTTGTTAAGTGTCTGACATTTTATAGGCAAAGTGATTTGTCCAGTCTCTGAAAAAATAATTGATAGATTCATCAATAATGAAATCAATTACATCATTACTTGAAGAATACAGTACAACAGAACAGAACAGAACAAAGTTGAACAGAACTTAATAGAATAAAACAAAACATAATATAATACAACGAAATATCTTTGCTCAAGTCAAGCAAACACGGCACTCCATCCTAACTGGTTAATTCTATTTGCATATTATACCATACACAATATGTTTTATACAATGAGCTGTAGGACAATAGTAATTATCACTTATTGTTTAGCTAATCTACTGTGAGAAAACACTTCTCTCTGCAGAATACAGCAGAATATAACAGGCTTTCAACTACTGAGCGTTGCATGAACACACACACACACACACACACACACACATCAGCTTTTCAAAGCCAAACACTGTATCCTAGTTATTGGATTGGCCTTTCCTCTCTCTTGATCTCTATTCTCCTTTCTTTCTCTGTTATTACCACCCCACCATCCGCCTCTACACACACACACACACACACACACACATTTATTTCAACCATAGCAGTATTAGCATAATCCTACTTCCTGGTTGTGAGTGTCACCAACAAGACAAAAAATGAGAACGTCCAAACTGGACTACAGCCAATCTGACCAGAAACAAGACTAGGCTAGCACTGTTCTCTATTGCCAAATCTGTAATCTAAATCTGTCCAAAATGAACACACGATGGATGTCACTCCTATTCCTTCGGTTTTGGCAGTGACACTAAGATGGTGACATGAGAAAAGTGCCTTTAAGATGGCTGCCAAGATGGTGTGCCAGCTAAAAATACTCCTATCAGTCAGAGACCCAGATATGTCACAACACACACAACATGGCAAAAATATAACCTTTAGCACTGCAGTTAATCAAAACGCTGCCTGCTGAAAAATCATGACAACAAATGGATTAGGCATAGATAAAAATAACTGAATGGTATTTGGTAAATAGGGCTCTCAGCAATGTCCAACATGTTATAGGGTTATCCAATGCATGGTTCCTGAAATAATATTGAATAATATTTTAGAAATCATTCAAATGATTCAATATCAGCCAAGGCAGACAAACAATAACAACACCTAATGTGAGGCAAAAATAGCATTGGAAAATATGAGTAATAAAAGACTGACACTACATGAAACTGATACAACGCCCATGCTAAGAAAGCAGACCCTGTGATGCCAAGAACATCTGACACCTGAAGTCTGCCAGTTTCTAAAATGGCTGATGTCTTTGAACTGCCAAAGTCTAAAATGGCTGCTAATAGAATGACGACAAAATATAATGATGAGGCTAAAAATACCCTCGTGACAGCCTTAAGACCTAGATATGTCACATAACAACAACAGCAGCTGCGTGGTAGGCAGAGGACAGTATTCTTCAGCAAAACAGTAACAGCCTGCTGTTGGGATAACAGCTAATGGGAGTTTCAGCATTTTATAGTACCGACCATATTACCTGACAACCTCTTGGATTTAACATTCTGCAGTAAAATATCAATAAAAAACATGCAGCTCATCACTCAATGCTCAATACTAGTCAAAAATGAAACAAATAATGAAACAAATTTTATTTGGGTTTTAAAGGAATAGACCTAAACAGCTCGCATCTCCTCAGATTGTATTCCATGTCGAAGCTAACCAATCGTTAATCACCTTTTTTTCAATATTTGTTGTGTGTGTGTGGCATCTTCAAATGTCTTGTTTTGTCTGACAGTCCCCAACTCAAAGATATTCAGTTTACAAATAAAACCCAGTAAATCTTTGAGAAGCTGTAATCAGGAAATTTCTTGGCTTTTTTTGTTTGAAAAATTATTTGAATGCGTAATCAATTAACTAAAATATTTCTGAAGTTTCTGTGAATCAACTACTTCATTATTTAACACATCCTTTCAAGCTCTTGTGCTCTATGAATAACTATCTTGGCAGTCAGAATGCTCAACCATTAAACATATGATTTACACTTTCATTTGACCAGAAATTACATTAAATTACGATGTATAAAATACAGTACAATCACATGTAACAAATGCTACTTTTGTGAAGCTTAATGTTGAATCGGCGTCAGAGAGGTTTGATTTAATGTCAATTTTAAGACTGTATAGTTTGTGTGGCTTTATCCATCATTATTCACTCATTATTAAAACATGCTGTGCACAGGGGACCAGCTCTACTGCAGTTTACATGCCTTTTTTTCTCCTGCCTTACTAGACAGTAGTACACAGTGGAGAAGCAAGTGGAAAGAGAAAGACACAGAGTGAATGGCATGCCAAATAGATTTGGAGTGGTTGTGGCTGACAACATTATGAGTCAAGAGTATGTGCTTTAGTCCACTGAGCCACAGAGCCCCAGCCCATGAATGTTCAACTGGCACAACAAACGTTGCCAGCGTTGCATCTACACACTGCCATGGTGGCTAGTGCCAACATCAACCCCCAGAGAGATTACATAGAATAGTTTTATCTCTATTACGAAAACTGCCAAACCATCCCTCCACACTCAATACTGCCTTAAGCATAAATGGTGATTAGCAACTGTGACAAATCAATGCGGGTTATAAGAACAAAAGTATAATTGTTGGCTGAGCTATCAAATGACTAAAACGATTCCACGTTAAGCCCTAAAATTACTTCCTTTCTTCTGCCAATACCTTTGACAATATATAACCCTCTGAACTACTAATCAGCAAAATAGACTCACTCCCAATGGTCCTCTTAACAAAGTGGATGGGTATATCTTTGCTTTCAGGGGTCAAAAGCCAAAAAGGTTTAGTGCCTATGTTCTAAATCATGGCATACCCTCAGGGAGACTGAAGACAATTCTAATAATAGATATTACCAGTGTGTCCCTGGGCAGGGCATTTAAGCTACCAACTCAACCGTTCACCCATCCCCTATTACTTCTTCCAAATACAAAACCTAGCCAAGTGCTGTTTCTGTAATCCCCTCCAGCAACCTCATTTTCCACCCACAGCACCACTGTCCCACACCCTGCTGGCATAATTAACACATCAAATGTCAGTTCATGCTCCCGTACCTTTAGGCAACACTCTGAACCCCACTTTTAGCAATCAACGTCTCCAAACCATTAACCTGCCATGGCGTCCCCATGCCCCTGCTCATTCCACTAGCTTCTACAGGCGTTAATGCTTTGCTAATACCAAGCGTTACCTCTGCGCTCTTGGGCAAGGTATTTAACCTCTTCAAACTGCCAACTCTGCCCTCTCTGCATAGTGACACCACTTGGTATTAATAACAGTAAATGCTAGACTTTGGCTCAGTACAATTGGGCAAGGCGCCCTACCCTCTTGTCATGGCTTAAATATATGCAAGACCACATGCACCAGACAGCAGGCATAACACACACACACACACATTTTGGGAGGAAATGTGTGTGCGTGTGTTTGTGTGACACACGTAAAGAGCTGGTGTTGAACTGAACCTTTCTCTAAATGTCAGCGAGGCTGGGTTGTCATGATGATAAGCATGAGAGATAAATAACGGCATTACATTGTCATGGCAACAAAGTCATAATCTTCCACAACAGAGGAGAGGAGTGGAGATAAGGAGAGAGGAGATAAGGGAATAGGAAAGGTAAGGAAAATGCAGGACAGGAAAGGATTGGAGAGGAGATGAAAGGAGACAACAAGACAGGGAAGGAGAGGAGACAAGAGGAAAGAAAAGATAATGGAAAGGAAAGGAGACCCAAAGAAAGAAAAGAAAAGGAGACTAGATGAAAGGAAAGGATGGGACTGGAGAAGAGGAGATGAGAGATAAAGTAAATGAACTTTCTCAAGCATGTTTGTGGCTACATTTGAACATGGTTTCTTCACTGTGGTTAAAACCATAGTTCATACACCAGTCAACATTCTCACTCTGGGGTTTTAATTTTGTAAAGCCAGTTACCAGCTCAACATTGCATAGCTGGATATTGTTACAACATTTTGCTTTTAACATTGTAAAGTAGGCAACCTTCCCTGTTCCCTGCGTTGATTAATGACCTCATATTCTGTTAATTAGACCCTCAGCCCTGAGGCAGAAAGATTTAATTTCCCCTTCATCATCATCATGCAGAAAAAAAAACAACTGATTAAAGAGGAGAGGAGAGGAGTGGAGAAGAGAGGAGTCAAGAGAGGAGAGGATTTCTTGGAAAAGAAGAGAGGGAAGAGGTGTGGACGGGATACAGAAGAGAATGACGTATCAGTAGTGGAAGAAGTAAGTAAGTACTGAACCAACAATGTAAAAATACTTCATTACAAGGTCTAGCATTCAAACTTCTACTTAAGTAAAAGTATTTTCAATAATCAAAGTCCTTGTTCTGCAAAATAACTGCCCCTGATATCAATATAACATGATTAGATTGTTAATACTGACGCATCAATGTGTAATAAACATTTTACTGCCGTAGCTGGTTGAGGTGCCACAAGTTTTGACTACTTTACATACAGTTCAGTATTTTAGACCAGCGACTTCAAACTAAAGGATAAGAGGGTCACAAAACAGATCTGGAGGGTTGAAAACACTCTTTAAGTTCTTCTATATGAACTTAAACTTAAAAGTCTATTTGGTGGAACTGCTAACAACTCGTTGACATTTGATTCATCACAAGCAGCCCCATCTAGACTTTTTAGAAGGCTTTTTTAGGGGTCACAAGCCAAAAGGGTTGGGAACCAGTGGTTTAATCTTTAATCTTTATATAACCTTATCATACGTTGTTTTCTTAGTCAAATTAATTAACTAAAAAGTACCACTTAACCATAACTGTTAAATGAATGCGGAAGAAAAGAAGTCTCACCTTGTGGCAGGTCTGGTGAGACATATGGCACTTCCTGTGTGTTGATGTGCGTCCAGTCAAAGTCATCATAGGGATCCTGCTGGTAATCACACTGAGAGAAGCCCTCATCAAACGTACAGCTCCCTGCAAAGAGAAACACAATGAGATTTAGTTCACATCATAGGATCAATGATTATTGAGTGAAGTAACTCAATGTAATTAGTTTGAATGAAACATGAATTCCAGTAAAACTTTTGATTCTTTCCTGTATGTTGTTTTTCTGTGCGTGTCTGTGTCTCAGCTCATTAACAAAACCACCAGGAGTCTGAGCTCCAACAGTCATCACTCAAGGCCAGTCAGGATCACCTCTGACTCAATCATTAGGGCCTTCGGCTGATCATCTGAGCCCATCACCACAGCCTCGGGACAACCATGTGTGAGCTAGCCGCCTGAGGCCCCGATTAAACAGAAAGTCGCCCTAATATAGAGAGACGCCACTTGTCCCTGACGGCAAGCCGAGATAATCAACTCACAATGATATGTGGCTTGTACTGGCAATATCTCTGATAGAAATAGCACACCGACTACTGCTAGCTATCTGATTCATTGACCTACGAGTGATGCACGGCTTGTGTTAATAAAATGGCTAGGAGAGATATGACTAAGAAAAGCCACTTTGCCATCTGATTCAAGTCACTGATAGTTAGTGGGCACAGAGACATGTCCTCTGTGCCTTTTTTGACATTGGTGAAAAAAGGAGTGGTTGATATGGATAAAATCTTCCATATATAGTTTTATTATAGTGATATGATTTAGTACACTTACAGAATATACTGTACACAAATATACAGAGGAGGGGTAATAAGCACTGGATGAATATGCTATTTTATTATTCTGATGTCAATAAAACAATATAATGTCGGGATTACTACTCGTGCACTAAAAAAAATTAATTATGTTCCCCCATTGAGAAATATCAATGAAATAAGCTTAGAAAGTGTTATAACACACCAAACAACCAAATAATGTTGAATTGTTTATCACAATATCAAAATTATGATGTTATTTATTGACCAACTCTAGCATAAAACCCAGGTCAACTTTAGCACAGCAAACTTTCCTTTTCTAGAGAGTGTCATGAAACCAGTGGCAAACCTCAACACAAAGATGTACAGATTCCATGTTTATACAATATCCACAACCGCTTAGGAACCACTAAGTAAGAAAGTATACACGAGCAAGCCACCATGAAGCACTACAGCAACCAGCACTGCCAGAAACATAAATCTCCTAGCATTCAGCTAGCACTACAGCTTTGCTACCTGTGTCCTAGAGCGAGATGCTGTGATGGAGAGCAGAACGACAGGCCCTCAGATACCCCACTGATCTGAGCTCCTGCTACAGAGGGATACCAGGAGGTGACAGCCGCCGCCGGAGGAGAAACAAGTTAACATCAAACCAAGCGACTGTCTTCGGCTGCCGGCTGTATGGCTGGTTGTGACTCACAGCCCCAGAGATGCACTGGATCAAATTCCTCTCGGCGTCATTCTTTAAACTAGCCTCTCTTTGTGCAACTCAATTCAATCCCATTCAATTCAATTAAGTCTTTGTCACAACAAGTTACCTCCAGTCATAATGTGAAAAATGCCGGGACATGTAGAGGGCACAAAGTACAGCACCACAACACGCAAGTCTATTCTATTATAAACTCAACTTTATACAGAATCTAATTCTACTGATGTTTGACAAATGCTGATACGTTTGTGTGTGTGTAAATCTCCATGACTTCCTGTCTCCCACAGTGTGTGTGTCAGTTTACATCTTGCTGTCAGGTAGCTCTCTGCATGGGTTAAAAGAGCAGAGTGTGTAACTCTGGGGTGTATGTTTGTGTGTTGAAATATACTACAAACCAGCATACAAAAACAATAGGAGACAAACTACTATATGGTTTAACACTCCATGCAAAATACAACATATAACATGTAGTATGTTAATGGGTGCAGTGCCAAAAATAATTTCATTTGTTAAAGTATGCAACATTTTTAGTTTCTTTAGAAAGCTTCTAAACAAGGAGAGCGTGTGTGATGATATCAGGGGTATAGGGGAAGAGACGTTGTAATGTAAACACAAATATTAAAAAATATATATTATAAAAACCACATCTACACCACACTGAACTGCTTCCATGCCTGAAAGGTTTTTTTTTTAATATTCTACCCATATCTACGTACATACTCATGATGGGTTGTGGAAGTGACCACAGGCACAGCAGGACTATAGGGTTCTTTGTAAGAGCAGAGTCTTTGCTTTAAATTAAATTGTGTGTCTTTATTCTGAAATGACTCCCAAAAGGCTCAATCATTCAGACATTCTGTAAAGATCATGTTCAAGTTTAATTAACACGGTGGGAGTGTTAGCTATGGTTGTTTAATTAATGTGGCCTTTGATTTGTTTGCAATCTATGATGAGACAAGACAAGCAGCTGCCATATATCAGTATCCAATATTAAGTTTGATTGCTAATGTGCATGATAACACTATATATTACGCTTGTTCAAAGGCACTGCAATTTACCGTGAAGCTGGTCCTGAATGGGAGGCCGGTATTTAAAGTGTCAAAGTGTCAGATGGATGTTGAAGACAGACATCCACTAGAGGAAAGGTAAATGTCACTGCAACAGTTGAAAATGAATGTCAAGTCTTAGTAATATGTATATTTTACAAATTTGATTCAATGTAAAAGCTGACATGACACATGATTTATTCCTTGCTCACTGACTGGAGTTTTGTGCTCAGTGCTGCTGCTGTTGGCTTGGAACTACAATGTGACAATACTCATGTTATTTGTGGGTATTAGTTTAGCGTAAAGCCTGTAAAGAAAGTCTGTGTTTTCTTGACATGTTAAATTGCTAGGCCACTGTTGACATGAAGCACTTAGCCTTGGTTCACCCACTGCAGCATTTGTTTGGCCTTGTTTAACCTTGCTGAAGCTATACAATACATACAGAAACTCTATTTAGTTTGAAAGCTTTCTGTTGGAATTTCTGCTTCTGAAAGCAGTGTACAGCAAAATTGGATTTAAACGCGCCGTGTTTAAAATATGTGCTGTGGGCTTTTAACTGTGTATACACGCAAACACTGAGTTCCACTCAGCTCTGATATAGTGCTGAGGTAGAAGAGGTATTTTGCCTGGACTTAGCAGCAAAGAAAAACATGTCCTTGCTTTAAATTCCACTTTAATGACTGGTTTCAAGCTGGAGTGAGGGACTTCTACATATAAATGAAATACCGGAGTGTTTAAATCTGCCCTGGCGCACCAGTAGTGATGCTTTTGATGTGAACCAGCAATGAAGTTGAAGTGGGGAGCAACCCAGAGCCACGGCTGTTACAAAAAAGATAAATTGGAGAGGATGTTTAATAATGACAATTGTTTATTTTTGTTTATTGACTTTATATGGTCAAGTCATGCCAATAAAACCACTTGAATTGAACATTGAACGGAGATGATGCAACTCTGTCCCTACATTGCTCTTGAGGAACAGTAGCGTCGGAGTAGGCTGCAGCAACTAGGAGAAAGGCAGCCTTTTGTGAAAAAACCTAAGAAGAAGAAACAAAAAGTTTCTGATGCTTCAAATAAAAGAGAAACTCAGCGTTCAGAGGAATGTTTACAGTCAAAACAAGAAAGCGATCAACGGCGAGGACAAATGCGGATAACCATTGGTGTAGCTTTTTCTCATTGGAGGGCACTGATAGAGGAGAAGGGACTGAGGACAGACACGTTGCGTTACTGCTCTAGGACAGGTTGGTATAAAATGTCTGGAGTAGGCTATGTACTGGATTTTTGTCTTGGAACTGTGGACATTTCTAAACACAAGCCAGGCTTGAGCTCACCTGTAGGCACACATCATGAGCGTATGTCGACAGTGTTTGTGTAGTTACCCTCATTGCCAGGAGGGGAGACAAAAGTTCCGCACTGCAGGTTCAAAAGAACATTTCTCAATTATAAAACATATTTCTCTTCTCAACTGTGCAACTCAGGATAGACATTCTCACCGCTTTCAGCTGCTAACATACTAAATGTGTGTCTGCTGAAAATGGCTTCTGCAGAAACCAAATATGTGTGAAACAGTCTGCACACACACACACACACACACACACACACACACACAAACCTCACGCCATAGCTCGCCCACGTTCTCTGTTAACACTTCTCTCTTTCCTCAGTGTCCTGCCAACTTAAACCAACACACACACACACAACATGAGCAGACACATGCATCTGACTGACAGATAATCGTTGTTGCGAATAAACGTAAAAGCAGACCTTTAACTATTACTTCACCTCTGCTGGAAACAAAAGACCAAATGTTGTATGAAGTTCACATCTACCTATCTAACTATTTACCTATCTACCTATCTATCAAGTCATGTTTCTTTAATAGATACTTGATAAATTGGATCGGATAGATTGGACATGGATTTAAACAATACTGACTTCTGGTACATACTGCAATTAAACCAGCACCAACTGATTTGTTGGCTTCCATTCATTTGAAAGCGCATTTAAGGCTACCCGATGAATAGAAGCGTTATATTATCACTGTCCTATAAGCTCTGTTTTGGTCTCCATAAACACTTCAGAGAAATGTATCTTTAGATGCTAACTGCTTCACTGTGTTCTCCAGCAAGTCGCAAACTGTGTCCGTTTGGTGTTTTGGTGCTGGGCTAGTAACGTGTTGTATTGGCGGGAAAAAAGCTGCCTGCTGTGGCTGTGAGCAGCCTTGAATTTTGATCCATCACTGTTATAAAAATATCTATTTTAACATGTTTCAGAAATAGTGTGTATTTGTACTGTATCTGTATGTATAAGTTAACTGTATTATATTGTAAAATAAATGCTTACAACAATTTTCCAAACATATGCACGAGTGTATGTCCAGATGGGTCATTATTGCCCCCCTCCCTTCCATTCACAAGGACACAGGAAGAGAGTGGGAGACCAACTGCATGCTAATCACTTCCTAATCAGCTTCTGTGATTGGCTGCCCCGCTAATGAAATAATGGCGACTAATTTGCATAATACAATAATTAGAAGGACTTGATAAAGGCTCAAGGGCAGAGAGAAGAGCCACACATGCACCCACATCGTGACACCGGAAAGCCACAGTCTTTTCTAAAAGATTGCTGAATGGCATCAGACACAACATCTGCCACCGTCACTCAGAATCATTTTGTGGTGATTTGCACTGACCTCCACCTCCAGGAGGTGAGTCACAGAAACGTGCCTTAACAGAAAATGTTCGGAAATATGGATACAGACAGCCCTCAGCAGGTAGCCAGCAAAAACAGAGGACCACGTTCTTTTTTTCAGACATTAGCTTGATAAAGATTATTAGTTGGCATCATGGCACGAAAGTGTAACAATAGCCAGATTGATTAGATTTCCTTTTCCCCAATGTGATCTGCATTTTCTGCAGAACAGGCAGTATTAAATCAGATCTAACAGCTATAGTCTGCTCAGATAGAAGTCCCTGGGACACGTTTAAATCAGATCTGAGGGGCTTTTTACTTTCTCTAGACAATTCTTGAAAATCTGTCATGACAAAGAAAGTCCATTATAACTAAGAGATGGCTAATTATTGAATCTAAGAACGCCAAGTCAATACTTGTGCCCTCATGCAAAACATTCCTCCTTAGTCGTCTTAGACAAATTTCTCAGGAAAACAATATCAAAGAATCACGACCATGTAGCATGGCCTTGGTGTTTTTACACTAAAAATAAACAACTATACAATGCTGTTGTTACAAATGGCTTAATACTACAACCTGGTGTTATTTGTACATGCTTACAGGTTGTTGTTTTTGTTTGACTCACATCTGTTTCCTCCCAGGAGAAAGACAGTCTTGAGTACTCAAACTGGGCTTTCCATTCTGTAAACTGAATGCTCATAACTCATGTTTTATCTTTGAGATGATGAGTTAATGTGAGTTAATCAGTCCTGTGATTTGTGAAATTATATAATGATAGTTCTGCTAAAAGTCACCAACTCTTATGTGCCAAATCAACATTTAAGCTACCACTGTCTTAAGATCAGGGCTGGTTCGTTGTTAAAATACTAGGCAATTTATTTCAGGAGCAAATTTTGTATATTTGTTGAAACTGTCTTTACATCCTGACAGCAATCAATACAACAAATGCACAAAAAAGAAAGAAATACCGTATCTGTGGCTGTCTGAGGACTATAATTTAATTTGGTCTGAATGAAATGATCGGCTGGCCTACCTGCGCACACTCTGCACTGCTCTCACTGCACATGATAATGTGTTTTGGGGGAGTGGCTTTGGAGGGTGGCCGGAAGGGAGTGGGTGGGATTTTTTCAGTTGGATACTTTTATAATCCAGCTCTCTTACTAGTTCTTAAACGTTACCTACCTACCCTTTAAACAGGCAGTCAGGGGAGATTTTTTTTTACATTTTATCAGATTGCAAAGTCACTTCTTTGTTTGGTATGAAGACATTAGACCTTGTTGGAGCTACATTGCACCAATTTTTTTTTATTATTCTGAAAAGAAACACACATCACATCTTCTTTGAACTACCAAAAATAATATTTTATGGAGAGTTAAACAAACAAAAACAATGCATGCTGGGAAATCTGCTAATGATCCTTTTTTCAGAAACCTAAATTACAGTCAGAATAGCTTATGTTTATAAATTCTGAAGTGGCAATGATTAGTTAAATTAAGTTAAAGAGAGATTTGGTGATTCCGCCAAATTCCTGTATGATGCCTATGTGTAATATATATTTGAGCCAGTCAGGTGACTGTTACAATACTACAAGTTGGCTGAGACTGTCATCACGTCTTGGTCTTGATAACAAGCTGAGGCCAAACAGCATAAATCTGCACAGGAATCTGAAGGACTAGGGAGCATAAACGCTATCTAACTCTTCCAGACAAACAACACACATTCTTTCTCTAATGTACTTAAAGTACATACTCCATTTCTCTCACTCTTTCTGTTGTGTCTAGTATTTATCAGCAGAGCTCTGTTTCAGTCTGCAGGCAGAGATGTTATCACCAGAGAGCAGACAAGACAGGATAAGAGAATTAGGGTGAAAACAGGAGGGAAGAGAACAAATGAATGGAGAGGGAGAAAGGCAGGAAAAGAAATGCATTTTTGCGAGATCTCTCAAAACCTGTTGATTTACTTTATTATACTGTATACACGCATTACCTTTTATTTGTTTCAGTTGCCCTTTTTCTTGTGTTCTATTTATCTTTTTATATCCTGTATTAATAAAAATTTAATGAGGATCAATAAAGGTTCTATTAAGTTTGGTTGCATCACAGTTACTCAACAGGAGGAGAAGAGAAGAGAAAATGAGAGGACGAGAGGCTCCATTTTGCAAATGGAAATAATTTTCAAGGACAATAATTACATTCACATCATTAAAATCCAATTCAAACCACCAGTAATCCTATTTCCCTACAAATCAGTGCAATTTTTGGCCGAGTCCAGTTAATAATTACGTTTGCTGACCCGGATTTCTAATAATATGTGGCTTTGTGGGACATTACATACAAGTGAGTCACTACAACGGGTTACGCTTTTGGCTCAAATGCAAAGAGGGCTTAAAAAAGGAGAGGAGAAGGAAAGTTAGAAGAGGAATGAATGTAAAAACGATGGTATAGTGTGGCTCACTTTACACAATCATACTGTATCATATTATACACTGTCCCTTTATAATGGCCTCTTCACGTTGCTCTGAACTGTGGCATATTTTAATCTGTGCTCCTGTTGCTGTGCTTGTTGTTTTTAATCTGTGTGTGTGTAGCCCTGACGTCGACTGCCTCAAGGACACTAATAAAGTTGTACCTTATCATTTACTTTGTCTGTGTAGTCTCTACTTTTTGTTCTCCCTCTCCCTCTCTGAGAATAGGTGAAATTAGCCTGAAATGATACAAGGTGACATCAGAGACGCTGACACACATACACACACACACACACACGCGAGGACACACATAAACTCGCACTCGTCACGCCTCAGTGGCCCTTGCAGCGCAGCGCAACGCCATCAAAGCCAAGACCCATATACACACACCTCGCCTGTTAAACATACACACTGGCACGCGCAATACACACACGACTTACGCTGCAACACACAAACACGTGCACACAGTCACAGACACTCATGTGTGCATGCACACACACTCAGAGCGGTAGTTTAATTGGAAGTGCTGAAGGCTGAAGAATTTCGCCTTCATCTCACAATACTGTAATTGAATCTGAGACGTGTGTGTGTGTGTGTGTGTGTGTGTGTGTGTGTGTGTGTTCAGCTGATTCAGGAGTTTCCATTGACAGTAACAGTAAAACAGAAATGTGTGTTTTTCCTTCTGTGAAGAGCCTTTCCGTCCCTCCATCCCTGACTATCTTCTCCCCTCACCCCGCTCCTCTCTTGGGGTTAATGCGACTTTTCAATTCAAATTCAAACTCAAGCAGTTTCCGAGCGCCACATTATTTTCCACAAACCGACGATTTGGTCGTACAAGCTCTCTGGTGAAAGGCAGCCATGACCTCCATCACTGCATTTCACTGACCATCATGTCTGGAAGGAGTATGTTTTTAACAATAACACTTTGCATTCTGAGGTGACAATTAATTCGGAATTGGTAT
Organism: Lepomis gibbosus; assembly: GCA_029875015.1. Classification (NCBI taxonomy): domain Eukaryota; kingdom Metazoa; phylum Chordata; class Actinopteri; order Centrarchiformes; family Centrarchidae; genus Lepomis; species Lepomis gibbosus. The sequence continues at coordinate 14,308 of JAPMOB010199936.1, forward strand.
TCTTTAAATGTTTTTGCCAAGAAATAGCTCACTTGCTGTATTCTGAGTGCGTTGAATGAGGCTCTCATCGCTATGCTCTAAGACAAGGGAAGTTGAATGTAGTACCTGCAAACACATCTCAGCTTGGACAACCGCAAACAAAAAGCGCCATCAACAGACAATGAGGCGTAAACGGCTTCCTAATGACATGCCATCACAGTATCGCTGTCACACAACACAATGGGAAACGGGAACTGAACTGTGAGGAACAGTCTTTTGATGTTACAGTGGCCCTTTTTTTGAGCAAACTATTTGGTTCCACATGGCCACCTTATAATTAAAAGGTTCAATCTGAAAAGGAAAAGACTCTGTCTCACTCTTTCCGGTGATGTTACATCAATTGGAAAATGTTGAAATGTTGCCTGTAACGGGGCTGGTTCATACTTTATATGGATCAATGTAAAATAAATGGTATTAAGAAGGGCAAATCTCAAGTTTCCTGAGCTCCAAATTATAAAAAAAAGAGATTGACTATGGGCCAGGATGATATGTTTGTCATTATAATTTTAGCCTGTTGCAGATATACTAGTAACAATGTTTGTCTGCCGGTCGATATGTATCAAGAACCTTCAATGCAGAAATGTTTAAGTAACAATCTAAAACTAAAAAATAGAGACAAAAAGCAATTCCTTATATTTTCAGAAGGTGGAGTGAGCTAATGTTTTATGTATTAACTGTCAATTAATTTTCAGCTTTAATATTTAGCTCTAAATTCCTCATGCCAGTGACATAATTTAAGGACCTGCTGACAGTCAACATGACACCTAAACATTAAATATATCACACCTCTATGGGAATAACTCCTTTCTCCATGTCTGTATTTTTCTCTTTGTGTGTGTGTGTGTGTGTGTCCAGAGATAGCAGTTAGCACTGTTAGCAGGGGTTGAAACCTTCTGTAGACCCTATCTTTATGACATTCACCTCCCTCTTGTGCTTTTTTCTCTCCTTCTCTTACGCTCTCTGTCTATCGCTCCATCGTTAATCTCTGTTACTATTCAAATGCTGACATTTAAAGCAACTTCACATGCTGACTGACTGACTGGCTGGCAGATAAGGCGAGAGAATAGACGACAGGAGAGGAGGTGGGGATGATGGAGAGACGGAGAGGAGAGCTTGTCGTTGAGAAATAAAATTGGGAAAATCCTCCTCACCTCTCCTTTTACCTCCCTCCCCCCTTCGTGCCGTCTGTGAATGAGTTCCCCCATAAGCCCTGAAGGGAGTCAGATTTCACTCGCTCTCAGGAAAGCTGAACCATCCCATTCTCGTTTTGTGTGCTTGTTCACCCATTTACCTCTCCCCACACCCACTTCTATGTTTACTGTCCCTGTGTCCACCCCCTTTCTTTGTGTCTCTGTTACTGTGGATTACAATACAGTTTGGTACCAGATGTGCCCATTTAAAAATTCACTGTAAAATATAGTGATTTGTGAACACGTTGACACAGTTCACTTCAGAACATGACAGGTCAACTTTCTGCTCCTTTTCTGTACCAATAAGAGCTGAACTCAAACAGATAGAAAAGTTTTATGGCTGGCTTTTAAGATGACTCTAGACATTGGGAGCTTATAACGTCACCTAAAGACTAACCTATAAACCATCCACACAATCAGATCCCATGTCAGTGTGTCACTCTGAATGAGTCAGGGGGGAGTAATTATTGCGCCCTTAGACGGCACTCGGCTAAGCTCAGAACTGAGAGCACAGCTGGTATTTCTTTTAAGTAAAATCCCCAAACAACAAGTCTCAACAGGCTGCATCTCTCCACCATTCACCGCACACTTGACCTCAAAAATGCTGACTCACTACAATCTACAGACACTCAGCCTGTATAACCCTTAACCATATTATGACTCAAAGTGGGAAAAACCTAGGAAGCAATAAATATTTTACAGCTCTACATAGCATGTGAGTGATTTGAAAGTCATAAGATGTGAGCAGTAATAATTCCAGGCTTTGTGGTACAGCTCTGTAGACACACACAATTTGAATGAGGCTAGACAGACAAGTCCCATTGAGTTATACTAAAGGGGTCTGGACTGTAAAGGGATCAATACTGGATAGAATGGGGTCAGAATGATTGCTAGCCGTTGGTGGCATTCGGGCAGAGCAGCGAGCTCCTGTATGTACTCACATGCCACCGTAGAGAGCAAGCTTCTTTACACTGTGACACTACACCATTCATCATGTTCCCTGATAGCTAACTGATAAATTACCAGGGGACTACAATCAAATAATGCTTCATCCGTTGCAGAGGATTTGAATGGGCCAATCACAGAGCAGACAGGAGGTTTGTTTCAGAGCCAATCAGGGCACAGCTGAGGTTTTGGACTGAAAAGCAGGTCTGGTGTGGACGAGATAAGAGCAGAACAAACACACATTAAACACCAACCCCCAGAGACATGCACACACACTCTCAAACAGACACACAAGGTAAGCAAGGCCAGATGGAGAAGGACAGAGGAAAATACATGGGAAGGAGAAGGCCGAAAGAGCGAAGAGGAAGGGAAGAGTTAGAAAAGTAAGACGAGGAGGAGTGTGAGTTTAGAGGAAAAAAATCCCATCCGAGAGCTATAATCACGTTACATCTGAAGCAGCTAGCTTAGCAAGTCAGCACAGAGGCTGGTGACACACTGAACTGCCTGGCTGACTTCTCCAATTGTCCAGCAAGCTGGTTCAAAGGCTGCCTGACTGAATTACTGACTGACTGACTGGCGGGTCGGATTTAGTCTATCCTGTGTTTGTGCAGCAGAAGCACTTCTGTTGTTCAGCCTGTCGGACAAAAAGCAGTTCTCCACACCAACACACAAAGAACAACCTGAAACAGCACTAATACTGGAGAGACCGACAGAGACAAACAGAGAAAAAAGACAAACAAATAAACACACATAAAAAACGGCCTCTAAAACATCTTACTTCAAAGAAGAGAAAGCGCCTAAAATAACAAGTGGAAAATGTTTCTGGGACTTCTAAAACCAATAAAAATCAAATATGAAAAAAAAATCTCAAATAGAAAAAAATGATGTGTCAAAGAAGCTCTTTTATCTGTGGTTGTGACACAGTTCTGTCGAACAACAAAAGATACCTAACGATAGCATTTACTGTCCTGGAGGAAATTTACTTTTCACTGCCAGCACAGAATAAAGAGCACATTACACAGCGGTGGAAACCATAGAGACCCAAACAAAGGGAATAACATACAAGCGGGAATAGCATGCTAGAAGACCAGACAACTACCAAAGCACCTGGTTCTGAGACTGTCTGCAGAGCTAAACATACATTACACATCCTGTCAGGATGGTGGCTGTGCTGAGGGTAAAAACTATGACTGCAATGATAACATGCATTAATAAGGACTTCAGCTGTTTGTCACAAGTGCCAACTCTATGTGTACAAATGTAAAACAAGATGTAACAATATTTACAGCTATGTTTGCACTGTGGTCAGTGGGTTTACTTCCAAAGGCAGGTGTATATTAAATGGGAATTCTGTTTACTGCAACCTGGGTGTTATTTTAACTTTTTGGCCATCATTCCTGTGCATAATGATAACATTACTCTCATCAAGTTAATTGCTGACATCTGGGAAGATGGCAACATTTCTAAAAAGACGTTAGATGTGGAGAGAAATTTGGGCGGGTAAATGATCACACAGGTTTAGAACAAACTGAACTTATCAGGAAAACATAAGTGAAGTGAACTATTACCCAAACTGTCCTTTATAAATATCTATCACAGTTTACATTTGACCTACCATACTTGCCGTAGCTGTGTGCACATAGTTCAGGTTCTGGTTTTACCTTTAAAAAAGGGGGTGATACCGTGGCTGGTTTATAACTGTTGAGTTGTTTAGAACCTTTTTTATCATATGTTGGCTCATGTTTCTTGCCCCATCAGACTTCATTGTAGCGATATTGCTGTTTCCAGTTTACCTTAGGCTACTTTAACTTACGGTTAACTACAGATGGCGTAAGCTACATGGCATCAAGAACATTTGTGCGTATATTTGTGCGGTGTTTGCATTGCTCTGCAATTACACAGCCCAAACGGTAGCTGGCAGTGGGGTTTTTACGCTACACTGTGTGGACTTCGGCCGGTGAGCTGGCTGACTTATTGTTCAAATTCTGACAGCGAAATGTGTCAGTTCGCGGTGAAAAGAAAGTATCCGTGTTTTACATTCGCTTTTTGGCCACTAGTGAAACTGGCTTCAAAGTACTGAGCACTTCCTGGGAACAAAAATTTGTGATAAAACCAAGCCACAATAGCAGTTCTTATGGTCTGTGTCTCCACAATGTTTTTTTTTAATTGATTTCTTTTTTATTTTAGAGAAAAGACGTACATTAACACTATATAAACAAAAAATGTCCATACCAGAAGTACATGTACAAATTCAAGAAAAAATAAAAGACTGAAGGAACAGGACATAAGAATTTAAGAGAGTGAAGGAGATTCAAAATACTGTATCATCAGTCCATAAGAAATTTATCAAACACATATTTAGTCTTGATTGACTTCTTATTCTTAACGTCTTTGATCTCTATTTTGAGCCGCGATGTGTCATTTAAATGAAATGCACGTCAGGCTATGGCACAGGCAGAGGTTCTTCACCTCTGATTGGCTCTGACCGTGAGAACTAAAGTGTGTGTGTTTAAAAACAGGCTTTTCATCCTGGGACAAAAATGAAACTCATGTTTGGCCACTGGTAACTCCAGTGGCCAAACATGATTCAATGAAGACATGATTCAATGAAGACAAAAATTTACCTGTAGGCTAGGTCTTCCTGTTTACAATCATTTACATAACTATCAATGTGTACAGGAAATAAAAGAAGGTTCGAATATACTAAAGGTGCTATGAAGATTTTAGGAGCACCAGTGCAACCAATGCTAAAAGTTATTCTGGAGCCCTGCCAGTTGTAGCATACCAGAATTTTCCTTTAACCATAAGTCATAGGAATGTGTAGCATCTCAGCAGCTATTCTTCAAATAGAAACTACAGGGATGTGAACACACTAATATTTTTTCTTCTGTCAGTTTTCCCGTCCATCTTTCCTAAACACACAATCAGACACCCTAGCCTGGGGACTGGACAAATAATGCAGAGAGTGTGTGCATAATGAGTGTGTATGTTGTCACCTTCAGCTTCTACAATGTGGTCAAACGTCACTTACGGCCTGAAAAAAAGACGCGCAATAGAAAGAGAGACAGAGGGAAAAGAAAGGGCAAAATCAGTGCTACAGAGACCTCCACTGCTCCTGCCTCCAGGTTCAGGGAGTGTACGTGCATGTGTGTGTGTGTGTGTGTGTGTGTGTGTGTGTGTGTGGTAAATGAGTTTTGGGAGTTGTCGTCTCTTTACGATAGCTGTAACTGGCCCGAGGACAGCTGTTATTACACTTTACAACAGGGAAATACTGTATATGAGTGAGTGTGTGTTTGAGAGAGAGACAGAGTGTGTGTGTGCGTGTGTGTGTGTGTGTGACCATAGTTTTCAGAGAAAGAAATGGAGAAACATCATGGTCTTCATACTTGGTACGTGTGTCCTTGTGTGAGTTTAATGATAAGGAAAATTAAAGATGGTTTGGATGGGGCTCATTTGGAAAACAGGCACTATAGCAAATGATATTAATTCACCTTGATTCAATAAGTCACCCAAGTCTAGTTATACATTCTCTTGTGTTTCTGCAAGTGTGTGTATGTGTGTCTTGGAGCTCAGGAGTGGCTCATGGGAGGGAGAGGGCCAGTTACCTACAGGGGAGTGGTCTTTTAATAGATGTGTGTGTGTGTGTGTCTGTGTGTGTGTATGTGTGTTAGTGTGTCTATTGTTAAATGAGCAGGAAATGAGTCAAACCGGTTTCTGACTCACATTCAGGTTACAGAGCACTGCCTCGGGCGCACACACAGGCACAAACTTACGTACACAGTATTAGACACCAGACACCATTGTTAAATGTGTCCCTTTTCATTGTGTCTTTATTTCAGTCTGCACATATTGAGGTCAAAAGACAAATATATGGACTATTTTGAGGCTTAATGGTCAGAGAGATGACTGGAGGGTTTCTGGTTTGAATCCCTGCACACATACACACACCCAACATAGCACCAGACAATAACCAGTGGCCTGTCTTTCAGCTGCTGAGTACAGAGCACTTGTCAGTGGTGTTGAGTGAACACTATGAACTCTGGGTCGCTGAAACCCTGACAGCTTTTCTTTAGAAAAACTCAGAGGCCTTGGACGTCAGAGCTTTTTTTGGTTGCCAACAGAAGAAAGTTGTACTGCAATCCAGCTCAGAATTGAGCCATTTCATGAATCATTTGTTCAATAAAACTAATTAAAACTAGAAAAAAACGCCCATCAGAATATTTCAAGAACAATGGGACCAGTGGGTAAGTGTAAGCCACTTACAGCAGATTCACAGTATGAAAAAAGGATAGTCCTGCACAGTTAGTGCATGTACTTGTATCTTGTCAGTGCTGTACAGATATCATTGTCACTTTTACTCCAACTGACAGCAAACACTGTCTCCTGTAAGCAGAAAATGTTTCCTGACCTTGACAGAAAGCCTGACCATTGATTTGGGGACAGCAGTGCATGAATAAGTCTTTCTGGGAATAGTGATGTAAAATGTCAAAAATACAACGATTTACAAAATGGCAACTTAAAAAAATACAAAGCTTCTGCCCGGCATTGACAACATGTTATGCAATGCAAAGTCTTTGAGCAACTGTAAACTATATGTAAAACTGTATTAAAGGGGACCCATTGTGCTAATTTCCAGTTCTATATTTTTATTCTGGGACTTCACTAGAGTAGCTTCTCATGATTCACACTTTAAAAGAATCCTTATTTATTTTATACTGGCTTTTTATGCAGCCCATCAGTGGAACAAGCCGTACTAGCAGTTCTCTAAACCACCGGCTCTCATGACTGAAGCCAATGTGGAACTAACTAAATCCTGCAGTCTTTCTAGTGGCCAGCAGAGGGAGACTCCACTAGTTGCAAAAAGAAGTTTGGCCGATAGCTCACCGCCATGTTGAGTTTTTGCAACCAGGAAGTGTCCGGAAGTGACCATACAGTGGAGCTAATGGCTATGTGCAGAGCTATTTAGCTTACTTAGCTAGGTGCATCTGTAACTCATGTTAACTGTCATTTTAACAAGGCTGATAACTTTGTCTTGCGAACAACGTAAAACTCACGTGTACTCACCAGAGAAAGTGAACAGCCAACTCCTAATAAGCTTTTTCAACGGCGCTTGTTAATTTTACACAGCGCTGAGGGTACGAGGCCTGGTTTAATATGAGCATCTAAATTTGTAACATTATATATAAACATGAGAAAATAAGGAAAATAAGGAAAAGCATAATAGGTCCCCTTTAAGGGGCTCCATTGATTGTCAGTGCAGAACTGTACAAAGAAAAACCATGATAAATAAACTATTTCCTCAAGGATGCCGACAGCGTAGCTGACCCTGAAATGTCCATTTCATGGGGAGTGTGTATGCACATTTTGAGGGGCTGCTCCAGGGCATCAGACTCTGTTTAATCAAGCAAAGACTCACACTAAGACGGACCCTTTAATGTCAACATCATGGGAGGAGACATGGACGAGGGCATCACTGAAGCATACAGACCCATTCCATGACCTACGACCCAGACGAGAACACAGAACAGGCTACACAAAGTAAGTATTACAAGTCAGTTCACAATGAACTTTTCATACTGTAGTAGCATAGACATTCCTGATCTACCTCGTCCAAGCTGAAATTAGTAGAGAAATCAAACTCAATCAAACATGCTCTTTAACTGAAATATTTTGGTGACGCAGGAACAATTTAACGTGATACTTTATTTATTGCCCCTTGTAGGTAAATTTTCTGTTGCAATACCTTTCTGAAGAGATCCAGATCTCTGAAACTGGTAAAGAATTAGTTTTTCACAGAAAGATTTCAGCAGCAGTGTATGCCACAGCACAGTATCTTATCATCACAGCTGAATATATCCCTCCCTAAATATATCAGTCTGTTTTTCAAGGTCAAGAATGAACTTTCAATCTCACATCCATCCTGTTTTTAGGCTAAAAGTGTTAAAAATGTGTTGTAAGATGTGTTCATTTTAAAAATGTGTTTGAGGTAGGAGTATACTTTTGCAAGTACATGCTGGTAAAATGGTAGCAATATAGAATCTTTCAGGGTTGCTCACCAACAAAAGCAGCCATTAAAAAAATTCAAACAATGCACCATCATATTAGCAAATTCAATCATAAACTGCCTATCAGTTACTGAAAATTGATGTCATTTAAATACTTAACTATTCATTTATATGAGTCGCATGTTTCCAGTTTACCTGGAATTGTTTATGCCCCTTGTAGGTAAAGCAATGTATTCTTGTATTTCCACATTCCTCTGTGATTGTGGAAATGGAAGTCTCATGACTTGGAAAGAATTCATCACCTTAGCGGTGTGAGTTGACATGACATAGAGGAACATTTTCCTAGCTCCAAGTGTCATTCTGTAACAATCTTGTATTTCTAAATATTTTTCATATATAAAATAAATATTGATTTGTAGGTGATCAAAAAAGAACAAAGTTGCTTATGACCACCCGTGTGAGTGCTGCCCTACATCTTTTAAACTTTCCCACAGTACTGTACTCACTACCCTTGTCTCTGTCACACATGCAAACTCTCCTTCTTTTGTTTTATATACATACACACACATCCACAAGCTCCTTCTCCCTTTGTGGCACGTACACCACAATGTGTGCCAAGTAATTAACGCTGTTTGTGTTTGTTCTGTGACCAGTTTGGAACCTTGATAATGGAAAACAAGTACAGACTGGCCGCATTTTCATTTATCCTGTATGTCCATCTTTCTATCCATCCCTCCTCTTGATTTCTCATCTCTCCCACCATGACCACTAAACACACACACACACTTTCCTTCTCCTCCTCCCTCCATGTCAGTGACATCGTTCATGGCAGGCAGGCAGAAAATGCTCGTTCCTCTATGGTTTGTCGCACAAGCAAACCATTGGTTGTTATACAACAACCCAACAATCACTGCTCTGTTTGGTTGCTGACTTGTGTCTGGGCCGAACACACACACACACACACACAAAAACACAGTTACTCTCTCTTTCTCTATGGCGCACACACGAAATCCAGAGAGCAGTCTTTTTCTTGCTCACGTTAATGTAAGTAATCAAAGTGGACAAGGGGCTTTGTAATGCAGAGAGAGCGAGAGAGAGACAGAAAGCATGCGCGCGACCGCGCGTGAGAGAGAGAGGGGGGGGTCTTCTCCTTTAACTGTCCACTCCTCTCTGCCTCCTGTCCTGCAGGCAAGGGGGAAGGGAGAGGGATGAGAAAAGGAGGCAGGGAAACTGATAGTGACACAGGCAGAGGAAAGAGGAAATACAGACAGGATGAAAGAGAAGATCAAACCAGTTTGCCACTTTACCAGCATTAACAGCCCATTCAGTCCTCAAGCTGGGATTTTGCGATCACAACATTTATGTTTCCTTTCAGAATAAACAAATCCCCTGGTGATGCACAGTGTGGACCATTTACTGAACAGCATTTACGCCATAAAACCCCGAAGATGGACTGTAATTTTCCCAAATCACAGCACAATATTATAGCAAAAAGCCTCAACTAGCAGTCTGTTGCAGCTCCATTCTTTGATTTACAACAAATCTACATCCATCAGCTAAATATACAGAAGCTGCTAGAAAAACTTCTGCCATAACAACAGATACAATTTGAGAAAACACACATTTACGGAATAACTGGACTGCATAGTGTTTCTAGGTGAGCTAGGCTGATCTGGCTGCTGGCACTGGAGAACACCTCTTACTGCTTCAATAGAAGAAGATGCAAACAGAAAATTTATGTGAGCGCGAATGTTTTTGTGTATCATTATACCATGGCCAGAGGAGTAAAAGTCTGTACAATCAGGCCTAAAATGTGTGTTTCCACATATCTTTCTGAATGCATGCATGAATATGTGTTCGTTTGTGTGTGTGTGATGGTATGCCAAGGGCATTGTGCAAAATCCACTCAAACAAACAACTTGAAGAGTAAAAAACAGCTTCCTTGGACCGAATACGTAGCCATGGGCAATGTGTGTGTGTGTGTGTGTGTGTGTGTCTGTGTGTGTTGGCCTGAGGCAGTGTGTGTGTGAGGAGTGGATTGCTTCATGCCTGGACGGACATGAAAGGTAGAAAGAGACAGAGAGCATGCCCACACACACACACACAAACACACACACACACATTGCAAACAGAAAAAGCCTTTTGCCATAGTATTCATGTATGGATGCGTGAACACACAACTGAATGCACCCACCTCCTGCAGTATGAACCCGAATGGGTCGTTGTGAGTAGTGAAGAAGAGTTTTTCAATATCTTCTAAGTTGAGAAAGGTTAGACAGAAGAAGATTATTCATATTTTATCCCTCTTGGTTTGTTTTTGTGGGTAATTTTAATGAAAAAAGTGGTGTTGTTTTCATTATTTTTATCATATGTGATATTTTCCAATTTTTCATGATCTTAACACATTGCAGCAAAAAGCAGCAAATTGTCACATTTACAAAGCTGTAACCAGTCTAGTATTTTTACTTGATCAATTACTAATTAATTAAACAGATTATGATGATAGATTAATTTATATAGATTGTCAGATCAATAAATAAAATAAATAATAAAAATTTATCAGAACTAAATTACATATCCCAACCTTCTCTGCAGTGACTGCAGGAAGCCTGACTGCCCTTCTTTGGGTGAATTTGGAGAAGAATAATGTAATCTTAAAAGCACCCTGTACCAGAACAAATATGTTCATTTAAATTCCTCAGGAGAGAGAAGTCAAACCAAAATTTGCTTCTCCTCGGTCAGATACATAGAGAGAGGTGGGACCAAGTGAAAAATCATGTCAGTATCACCAGTTAACAAAATCCAAAGCTGTAATGATAGTATCCATGCTGACGTGCATGTAGTTGACTCTCTCCACTGTCAGTCTAAAATGGTAAGACGTGATAACTTTGCATTTAAAGTAGGACCAGTTAATAGCAGCACCTCCTGAGCACCCGGATGGTCGACGTGTATCTCCTCACACTGATCTTTAGAATATTAAACGGGTAAATCTGTCTGTAACAGCAGAAAGGCTGAATTGAGCACATTCCTCCATACAGACTGAAGCTGATTTCATTATAGATAAATCAGATTCATCTATTCAATCTCTCTTTCTTTCTATCTGTCTGTCCCTTTCCATTTCTCTCCCCTTCTTCCTCTCTATATTCCTAAAATTTGCCTCTCTCTCTCTCTCTCCCCCTTCATTTTAGAGCATTTCCTTTATTTTTTAAACTCTGTCTGTCATTCTCAATTTCTGTCATTCCCTGTATCGCCCTCTCATTATCTTTGTAATATAATAAGTTTGCACACAGATGAGAAGAGAAGAGCGTCGAGGAATAAAAAGCAGTAGATAGTAGAGAGAAACCAGGGGGAAAAGAGAGGTGAACAGAAAAAAAGAAGTGCTGTGTTAAAAAGCTGAGTCCACCAGAGCAGTCACAACAAATTCATCTCTCTCTCTCTCTCTCTCTCCATTCTTTCTTTTCCTCTCTGGCCCTCCCCCTGTTACAAGCTGGCCACAGTAATACAATAAAGAACTTGGCTCAGCTCTGTGCGTCTGCATGCATGATTGTGTGTGTGTGTGTGTGTGTGTAAGGTAGACGACACCTCTTACTCCCTACTCTCTGTCTCATCATTGCAGCTGTTCCACAGAGGTGTGTTTCAATATATCACCCTGTCACACACACACGCATACACACACACTCAGTCCCTGCTTAATAAGCAGTATTCAGAGCTCCTGGGTTTATAGAAGCTGAAACTGCACTCCTGCACAAAACTGGAGCCTTTCTTTCTTTCCTTTGGTCCTTCTTCATTTCTTTTTCTTTACTCACTCCCTCCTGCCTCTCTACCACATTTCATTTGTAGCCATTTCTTCCTATCTTTTATTTTCCGTTCCTTCATGGCTACTTCCCTTCATTTCTTTTACTTAAACTGCACTTCTGTTCTTCTTCTCTTTCTTTGTTCCCCAATTCATTTCTTTTCTTGAACCTCAATCAGTCCTTCATCCTTCAGACAATCATTCAATTGAGTAACTTGAAGGAAGTAGGTGTGTTGTGCAAAGAGTTAGCTATTCCAGTGACCATCACTACAGCTAAAGCTATAAAAACTAATCCAGAAGAACAAATAACAGAGAAGTGCCTGAACATAATACCTTTTGTGTGTTTGCAGGCTCCTGGGGGGTAAATTTTCAAAATGTTTAGTGCCACTGATTGTCAAAAGCAGATTATTTCTGCCTAAGATACACAAAAAATTTAGATTGTTTATCCGATTGAAGTCTACTCCATTAGACAATTATTGACCCAAAGACATTACTTTAATATTTAAATTAATAGTTTGAAATTATAGGAAATGCCCTTATTTGCTCTCTTGCCAAGAGCTGGATGAGAAGACTGATATAGGCCTACTGCTCTCATATCTGTCCATTAAATTTGAAGCTACAGCCAGCAGCTGGTTAGCTAAGCTTAGTATGAGAACTGAAACTTGTCATTTTCCACTTTGGTTTTTGTAGTGTTTAAAACAATCAAGATTTAAAGTAGTAATTAGTGAGTGTAAATTAGTAGAGGTGCTGGTAAGCAGCTTTTGCTAAATTTGAACAGAGTCATGTTTCCAGTTTTGATGCTAATCCAAGCCAATCGGCCGCTGGTTGTAGCTGCATCTTTAACGCACAAACGAGAGTGGTATTGATCTTTAACAAACTCTCAGAAAGACAGCGATAAAAGTGTATTTCACGAAATACTATACTATTTCTTTGAGGGACATGATATCAAATGAACCATTACAATGAACATGAATACAAAGTTTAAATCATGTAATACTGGCCAGGAGAGTAAAACAAGCTCTGCCGGGCCATTTCAAATCTTTTAGTGAACCACACAGTTCATGTTGATTGTATTCTTTCCTTTGCTGTTCTCTGTCCAGACTAGTTGTCACACTGAATGTGAGGAATGTCAGTGGTCCAGCTATTTTTATACGTGGATACAACATAAAGCCAAGAGAAAACAGGAAAGAGGGGAAAAAGAGCAAAGAAGCTGGAGGACGAAAGTGGACACCTGGATGAGTCCTGAGGCTCTGCAGGGAGGAGGGGAGAAACCAAGGAGGAGGGAGGATGGGTAGAACGGTGGACAGTTTCCTTCAGCTGTTCCCTCATATGGGTACGTATGTGCTGTTAAGTGTGTGTGTGTGTGTACGGTCCATATGTGCATTAGTGCTGGAGGAGTTGAACAGGGGGTCATACCAGATGGACACACACACAGACGGACACAATGACAGATTCCACCCACTAGCATCATGTAACCACAATTCAACAGTTCTCCTGATCGCATGCTATACCACATGCAATATTTTCACTTTAATGCTGCAACATATGAGCAGAAGATGTGTTGGCCATGAATAGTGTGAGATTTCTGTCCAGTTCTGCAAAATTCAACAAAATTCACTGTTAACAGGGTTATTAAGTCTTTGAATTAAATGAGTCCAAATTGTTCTTCTGTGGCACTGATTTCAACAGTTATCAAGACATTCAAAGACATTTGTTTTTTAAGTACCTTCTTTGAATGCCGATCAGAAACACCTGCTGTAACATCACAGGTCACAGATAAGGCTAGAAGTGAATCAAGGTTTCTGCCCATAGAGAGTAGGGGTGTGACAATATATCGTTGTACATTTTTCCATGCTACTGTATCGATATTCAAGCCCATCATATCGATACATAATATTAATAAATAGCGCTTCGACAGTTTGCTCATTGCTAACATATAATGGGAATCTCAGTTAATGTGCTAACGGACATTAGCATCGCGATCGCGAAAATACAATCTTAAAATAGACTACACATTTTGCTTCACATGCTGAACATCCGTAGTGACATACTGTGCAAATACTTAAAGTACATGTTTCCTCTGTGCACGCCACACAGACCAGCTACAGCAACCCCAAAGGATCAAAACTCAAACCCAATATTCCCAGTGGCCTAAAAACACAGCTACTAGTATGAAGAGAAAGAGCAGCACAATGCTGTGTCACTGAACAGTTATTAATATAATGTGATGTACAGATTAGACTTAGGTGGTACACAGAAAATTGTATTTGCAGTAAAAAAAAAAATCGGTGAATTTGCATTTTATGTGCCTTTTTTAAACAAATGTTTTGAAAATAATTCTTCACAGTTGCTCTGTAGTTTTTTTTCAGACTGAGCAGAATTGTGCTGTTTTCTAACTGTTTGGATTTGCAGCAAATAAATAGTAAACTTTTTCGGGGGTATTTTGTATTAATGGTTAGACAGACATTGTGATATATCGCTTTAGGTTTGTCAAGCGATATCGCAGAATTGCTGTATCGTGATATTATCGTTATCGTGAGCAATGTATCCTGTATCGTATAGGAACGATTCCCACCCCTAATAGAGAGCAGTTCAACTAAGTTCAACTAATAGTCCAAAACCTAAAAGTATTCAATTCAGTATAATATTAGAAAACTAATAACTATTCACATTTGAGAAGGTGAATCCTGTGAATTCTGAACTTTTTTGCTTTAAAAATGACTTACACGATTAATGGATTATTAGAATTGTTGCCCAATAATGTTTTGTCACGTTTCTACAACTAAATATTGCAGCTATATATCAACTCATTACCTTATATGAAAGCTTCTAACAATTAGTCTTTATAGCACCGTGTATAGTTGTGCTACTCATCAGGTCTGTACAGAATAATTCTGGTTAAGAGTGGATACTGCAAAGCTCTCAGAAATAAATTGTGGCTGTTGACCCCGATCAACCTCTCAATCTCAACACACACATCACAAATATACAGACACAGACTCTCTCGCACACAAACACACTCCACTTAATATCCTCAGCACTCCACTCACCACTCCATCCCTCATCCAGTAAACTGGCTCTTTGTGTGTGTCTGTTTGCGCCTGTGTGTGCGCGCGTGTGCGTATAAGCTGAGGTGAAAGGTTAAATGATGGCCATTAAGATTCATCTCTGAGTTCACTACCAGCAAACCAAACACCTACACACACTCACACACACACACCAACACTCACATGCACACACAGCCACGCACACACACACAGACACACACGAGGGAGGTCTTGCTGTCAGAGTGCAGCAATTGTCTCTCCTCTTCTGTTTGTCTCTCGCCTGTCATTTAGACTAATTCAAATCACTGAATGCATAATGAATGCAGTAATTGTAGCACTAAAGTAGGGCTAAAAAGCATGGCTCACAACAAGCTACTCATTTTGTTGCTTCTCCTTTTTGGCTTCAAACTCCTGTTTTGTTAAGTGATTCTGGAGACGGGAGACGAACGGCATGTTGGATTATTCCTGCATAAATCACTTTCTGTACAGCTGACCATCTCTCTGTGGATCTGTTGTGACATGCCATCTACACATTTCATAATATTCACTCTCTCTGCCCTCCTGCTGCCTCCCGGGATGAAGAAAGGAACAGAGGCATGAGGTGGAGAGGGTTACATATGAGGGGACGAAGAGAGGGAAGAATAAAGTGATGATTGAAGTCGTTCCATCTTCACACCTAGCGATTGGAAATCGCCAAGCAATTTCCTGCTTTCACTATGTTTACCACACAAAAAAGTGTGTATGTGTGTGTCTGTCTGTGTGTGTGTGTGTGTGAGAGTGTGAGTGAGTAAGTGTGTGTGTTTTTGTGTGTGTCTCAGTTAATCCCTTCCTCACTGACTAATTGACTGACTGACTAACAAGGAAGTAACTGGCTGACTGACAAACTGTCTCATTTTCTTCAATCTGAACTTTTACACACACACACACACACACAGACACACACACACAGACTATACACACACACACAGATACAGTATATACACACACACAGCGTGACGACTGAGTAGATCCTGTGTCAATCCCAGCATGCGTCTCTGCTCTGAGGCAGGAGATTCTGTCATCACCACAGTTACTGTCAGGACGTATCTTCGGTAGCCGTGGCAAATAATTAAGACCTGCCTGTCAGGCTTGTGGTCAGTGTGCGTGTGTGGAAACATATACGGATGGACAAACACATTCGTATAATTAACTATAGTCATAAACACACACAAGCATGCACACACACATGCTCTCTCTCCCTCTCTTTCAAGCCAGAGCTACTGTATCTGCCAGCATGCACCATACTGGTGTATGTTGGTGTTGCTCACCACGACTCACCAGCCATTGGCCACACACACACACACTTTACACATAAACTTAAATCCTTGTCGAGACATACTCATATATGGACTTCATTTGTCTCGTTTTATTTTCCTTGTGGTTCTGGCAGTTGTACAGAATTAATGTTTTGTACGCACAGTGGTTAATCACAATGCTTGGTAGTGTGCAGCAGTGGTGTAAGGAGAAAACAGATATTTTACTTAAATAAAAGTAGCAATACTAAAATGTAAAGTACTTGGTTACAAGTAAGGACCTGCATCTTGACACAAGTATAACATTTTGATCATCAATTACTTGCTTCTGTTATTTTTGAAACAAAAATGCCAAATATGTGATGGTTCCAGCTTCTCAACTTTCCTAAGTAGTACATTGTTGTAAGTTGTAATGTTGGGACTTTCAGTCCAATTTTGGACACAAAGTAAGGCATCTGAAGATGTCACCTGGGGCTCAGAGAAGTTGTGATGGGCTATTTTTTTATAAATCAAGTAATCAAAGAAAATAATCAGATTATTCAATTATGGTAATGTATAAAAACCAACACGTTCTCATCCCAAAGCATCAAATACCAACGCTTCGAGAAAGCCTTCTAAAGAGTCCGAATTTTCAATGTGTGGTATATATGCAGTTTGGTTAGGTTTAGGAAAAGATCATGTTTTGGGGTTGATGAAATAAGTAGGCTACATTACATGACGGCGGATGGGACACTTTGTAGTTACTTGAAAGCCCAGGGCATCTTATACAGACTTTAGGGTACTCTGCTGTGTTTTAAATACTTTGTCAGGCTGTCTCAAAATGCAGCTTTTTGACCCCCTGGGAGGAGACCGGGCTGCAATAACATCATAAATAATTATTAGTTGCAGCCCTACTGTTGGATAGTTTGGTTTATGTCATATATTATGTCACATTATCTATAGAGGAGTGAAAGTACAATATTTCCTTCTAAAATGTGGTACAGTAGAAGTGTAAAGTAGCATGAAATGCAATACTCAACTAAATTACAAGTACTTCAAATTTGTACTTGTAATTTAGGTAATTTAGGTAATTTTTAGGTACCGTACTTGTTGCCTGCCACCACCACTGTGGGTATTTCATTATTTTAAATGGCTTTTGATGATGATGGACTACTTTTTGTCTGTCACTATAGCTCTGTCTCAACTCTCAAAATAAGAAACTAATATTCTGTGTATGGTCCACTTCGCTAAACAACATTAAGATCATGTTTCGGCCAGTTGCTCCCTCCAACTACTACTAGTGAGCGTCCACATCCGTCCTCACCGCATTAAGCAGTGATGCAGGTTCACTGACTGAAAAGTGTGTGTGTGTGTGTGTGTGTGTGTCTACGGTCAGTAATGAGGTGTGACTAGTGTGTGTCAGTGAAAGTTGAGTGATCGGCGTAATGAGCAACATAACATGGAGGAAAAGAGAGAGCGGATAAGAGGAGAAAAACATTAGATGTTCAGAAAAGGATGGGGTTTTTTTTATGACGATTGATTACACATCTAAAAGCAGTATGTGCCTCTGCAAGATGTGTTTAATGCTGCAGGATGTTTGATGCAATAGACAAAAGAATTACGGTATATGAGAATGTCATTTGTCCGACTTAAGGAAAATGACTCAGGTGCTGTCAGTCTGAAATCAGCTACTAGCCAGATGCGGAGCTTCCTGAACCAAATGACAAAATTCTTGTTAGCTTTCTAATATAAAATTTATAAATGAATCTTGCATAGTAATAATCTGGACTGTGGAGATTTTTAAATTACATTTTACAAAAATAGCACAATACACCTGGAAATGACCAAACAATTTTTTCCATTGATTCTAAACACCACTAAGTCTGAAACACACATCTCCATGTATGTATTTAGAAATAAAGTCATACCTATTGCCATTACAAAAACATTCTACATTTATATTTTGGATCCATAAAATTTCTATTGGAGTTCTGTTATAGCTTGTGATGCTACCGTGTCTTCTTCTTTACATAACTGATGGCTTTTTGGACACAGCTACAGATATTACACATTAATACACTCTTTAAGTTTTGTTGAGTAAAGGACAAGTAACTAAAAAGTACATAGGAAAGCCTTTATAGACAAACTTACGAATGGATTTACGAATAGCTGGGGCTGCCCACTCCATATCTCCATGTAACGTACTTTGGGTTTCAATAAATTCATGTAAGTAAATCACGCATTTACTAATTTGATTTACATCACCTTTAAAACATGTGGTACGTGAAAATGAAGTGGGCCAACTGACAAAAGTAGCATAATTCTACCCTCTACTACATCTCCCTGGTTAGATTTAAGCCAAAAACTAAAGAATGTGAAACAGAACCAAGCCTCAGAAAGAAAAACATACTGATTTCAGAGCAGAAACCTATCAGTCTCTGCACAGGATTCCAGCCAGTTAGCAAAGTAAACACACGCACACGCACACACACACACACACACAGGAACAAGAAACAAAGTTCATCTCAAGTCCCTGCCTCCATCTGTGTGAATGTGGGTTAACAATTTGTCCTCTTTCTGCTGGCCAAAGTGTAACCTAACTACAATGTCAAATGAGAAAGCAAGGCAAAGCTTTCTGGTCCCTTCTCCACATGGTAGCAGTGAGTTTGTTTGAACCCAAAAACAAGACTTACGGGGAGTAAAAACCCTGACCAAGACAAGACAAAGGAAATCCAAGCTCTGCATCCTATCAAACCAGCATAACTTTCACTCCCTCCCTCCCTCTCTCCTCACTTGTTATCTGCAGATATGGAGGGGGTAAGGAATGAAAAAGAGTGCAGCTGCAAGAGTTTGTTGTGTCAGTCTGCTCTGTTCCTTATCACACTTCAAACAGCTCTTGCTCCTTCTCCCACACACTTTTCTCAGCCCACTTCTAGTCTGTATCATTTACTCCCAATTCATTCTTCTCCATTTTGAAAAATGATTATAGACCAAGTCTGTGTCACTCAGGTTAGGGCCTGTAATGTACATCTAAACCGCTTCTTGTTTATGAGCCATCAAAGTCAACCTGCTCTTTTCTCTTCTACTTTCTTAAAATCTGCTTTGTTCCCTTATCTGTCAACAATACATTTACAGTATATTGAGAGAAAAAGTTAAACTATAGGACCAAATAATGGTGACAACACTCTTTTATGTTTTATCTGTAGATCAGGTTCAAAAATATATAGCTGGATGTCTCCTAGCAAAGCCATATTTTAACTATTTGTTGCTTCACCTCTCAACAAATGGTAAAAACTGCTACTTTGTGAAGCTGACAGCCACAAAAACACACTGGTAACACCTTATCAATGGATTCAACTTCCATTTACAGGACTCATGATTTTAAGGTGATCTGATTCAATACATGACAATGAGAACTGCTGCCACAGTTCACAGTCAAATCTTGAAATAAATCAATTTCTCTTCTGTTACACTCACATTGTACATGTTGTTCAAAATAGACACCACTGCCTTAAAACGATGCTCCTAGAGCACACATTTAAAAAAGATATGTGACAACAGGGAAAGATTTCAAAAGCCAAAAACAAAGAAAAATTGTATCATAGTCCAAAGATATATTAAATTTAAGTTTGTCAAACCATGCTCCATTATACTCCAATAACACGCTAAATTGATATAACAGCAGCCAACAAAAATGATTTACAATTCACTTAAGGAGTCACGACACTGCGCTTGTAATAACAGCCGTGGAGTGAAGAAAGCGGTCTTCTGTCAAGCCCACACTTTGTTCACCCGTGGCAATTAGAACAAGTTTGGCTTTATAGTTGGTTCTCACAAGTAGGTGGAGGTTTTGCACTGTTCCCGGATGCGTTGGTTGCAAGCAACAGGCTGTTGATTTTCATCTGATTCTAAGAAAAACCAGGCGGAATTATTAACGTGACTCATGTTCTGAGGAATGCCAGAAGAGAGGGCTACATGTTGAGTATCTTCCTCTGGTGCAAAGTCATCATACAAATATTAAATACAGACCAAACTATTCTTTTCATATTGGCAAAGTTATCCAGTTAGCACCTGCACATGCAGTTTCCCCCTTTTCCCCTTCAGCTTTAAGACATCTTATTTTACCGTATTTGGCATATTTATATTCTGCATCAGCTTAATCCAAGTTGTCATTATATCTCTATGAAGGTTAACTATCCATACCCATCAATCAAATGTAATTATATTGTATACATTCTAGTTGTCTTGTGCATAATTTTATATACATTTCCCTAGAAATGTGCTAGAATAAAATAAAAATTAAAAATAAAGTTGTACATGTTTGAAGGGTTATGGGCAGAAACACTGGTGAAATGCACTGTGTTTTGTATTAAGAGTGGTGTTCCCATATATGACAATAGTTGTGCCATACAACGTATGGGAGATCTTTATGAGAGAAAAAGTGCAAAAGGAAAACTACTAGACTATAGCCTTTTATTAACAGAAAATACATCTTCAAACAGCAGATTGTGTTGCAGTAAGACTACATGAAATAAAATCCCTGCCCTGACCTGTTTTATTAGGCTCACATTGTTAAACCACCAGCTCAACATCATCACCTGTAATGATGAAATAATTATGTTTAGGTCACACCTTTTTATATACAGTCTATGGGTCACACACACAGCTAGAAATAAATTCACTAAAAACCTTTGGTCGCTCTCCTTCTCCTCTTTCACTCCCTCTCCCATGTCTGCTGCCTCAATTAAGGTCTTTCCCCCCACCCCCCTTCAATCTTTCTTGCTCTCATTGGACCACTAACCTTGATTCACTGTTCTCGACTGTACTCTTCCTTTTACTCTGCCCCGGGCTAGGACATGCATTCACACACACTAAACACTAAAACACATCCACTGAACACAGACAGAAAGATTTACAAGCCAACACACAGTGGCATACGCTGAACGGGAGATATACACATGTACTTGACCATGGTAAAGTAGAAGTGGTTAGTTTGGGGCCAGTGCGAGGGGAAAGTGTGGCTAACCGAAACCACATGTGGCTGACTTTCTCTCGCTCCATCCAGAGGTATGTGAGTCTCTGAAGTGTGTGTGTGTGCACGTGAAGGGGGAGGTGTGATAGCAGAACGAAAGGCAGAGCAAGCTCATGGCTTGACTTTAACCTTTATTTACCCAGGGAACAGTTGTGTTGAGCAGACATGCAGTTTTGTAGCCATGCTGCTGTACACTCACAAGGTAACACACTTGGGAGCTGTCCCACTGTAACTACAGTTGTGTACTGGTGGCCACTGCTGCAGTGCCACTAGATCAGTGAGTGAGATCAGAGGTGAAGTGCGTTGCTCAAGGGCAGAGTGAAAACATGTACAAAGTAGTAGTTACTGAAGCCTTGGCAGACATCAGAATAGATGTTTATGAGTCGAACATCACACTGACTGCAATAGCTTTGTAAAATGTTTCTCGTCAAAGTTGTTGGTGTCCAAACAATTAGGAAAAAAAGTGTTGTTATAGTGCTTCTTAGTTTCAGTACAATATAAGGATGATCACTGTATATATTTTTGCTTCTACTGTCAGATGACAACGTCAGTAATTTAATTGCAGGTCATAAATGGTAACTCGTAAGTACAGCTAATTATAATTCCAGGGCTGCTGCTTCACAAAAGTGACCCTCAATCAAATCACCATTTTACGATGCAGTCACATTAGCTTTCATCTAACGAAGTCACTTAGCAGTACCTGAAAAACCTCATGGTTCAGGTGTGGGTGATAAATACATTTTCAGCAGATGATCCCCAACTTTTAAACAGATTCTGAATGGGGTGGCCAGAGATGACAATAACAAACTATCCTTGAGTTGTATAGGCATCAATTGAAGGCATTTAGAGACTGGGTGAATATTTGCAGGAATTGTTGCTTTTGTGATTGAATCAGTATTTTTCGACCTGGGTCATATTCTCATAATTGTGCCACCTTTCGTCTTAGATAAATCATTATGACCGTTAGTCTCTAAGTCAAGACAAAAGTAAACACAGAACGTAGTCCCCTTTGATTGGTTAGTTTTGCATAGGGATCTATTATACAGACATTTGAAGGTGACAAAAGGTTGTATTACTAACATATCTACTACATAATGCATTCAGTTATGTCTGACAACGATCGCTTCATACACCAGCATTGTCAAAAGAGACCCATTTACCCCCATCCACTCTACAAGAGGATGCAACAAATGTAGTCATTCTGTCTGGAGAGAGATTATAATAAGCTCTCTAGAAGTGACCATGGATGAATAACTCTTTTCAATGCACAAATTGACGGAACAGGTGAAATTATATTTCACTGTCATTGTACCTTCTATGATTACATGCGACAAACCTGACTGATTGATTCCCATTTGTGTACAAAACTCTGAATAAGGGCATTAGAGAAGTTCTTATAAAGAGCTAAAAAGTATTCTAAAGACTGTCATCAGTATTTTTCATCAAAAGAATCACTTCATACCACAAAACATCAACACATTTTGCCCCATTCAGAACTTAACATGCACAGACTGCAGTAGTTCTGTTTCAAACCTGTACTTGACTTCAGATAGCTCACTTTGTTCTGAGGGACTAACCCTGCAAGACAGAGCGACGCTGTGCATTAAGGTAGTATTGTGTGTGTGTGTGTGTGTGTGTGTGTGTGTGTGTGTGTGTGTGTGTGTGTGTGTGTGTGTGTGTGTGTGTGTG
>JAPMOB010199938.1:0-19117 GCA_029875015.1 Lepomis gibbosus
TAAACCCTGATTTCAAATACTTTCATTTGTTTCATACAAACATTGTAGGGGGAGAAAGTACCATTTTTGGACGACAGGTCATCTTGAGTGAGCAGAAAATTCAAGTCGGAGGAGGTAAAAAAATTCACATTTTTCAAGCTCCTTGAAACTCAATTTCCAACAACTCAATAATCATTAGATTACTTGTTTCACTCATTTGTTGGGTGGTTAAATTACTGTACACCAAGATCAATAAAAGATTAAGGTATAAGCAAACACAGTGTTCTTTGCTAGGTTCTCAGCGTGTTTGAGTTTGAAGCAGGAATTTCAGTGCAAATCCACATCCGGGAACTGTGGATGCCTATTTGCCTGCTCACTTGTTTGTCCAAATGATATAATGCGACTATGTCTTTCATGCCTCACGTATCGAGGGCAACTCTCTCTGTAAAGATGGTTTCAAACATACAGTACAATGAGAATCATGTGTCTCAATCACATGAAATAATTGCATAGAAACAGTTCTTCTTCAACTAAAAAACATTTCCAACTCTCCTCTCCTGATCTGAAAAAAAGTCATTCATGCCTTTATTTCATCATGCTTGGATTACTGCAGCTATCTATTCTCCAGTGTGAGCACGAGCTCCGTCAGCCCAAGAGGCAGGACTGCACAGAATAAAACTAGCTTTCCTGCACCCACTTACTCTTAATTTCAAAACGGATTTTATGATCTAACAGTTAGTTTTGCAAGTTTAATGAGGTCTCGGCTCAAGTGAAATAACTGACCTTATGACCTCTTACATGAGTGAGCATTACCTATATCCAGTCTTTTACTTAAAAGTTACATTTTCACACTTTCAACAAGTGTTTACATGATATAAAAACTTGATCATGAAACCTAAGTTCAACCTATGTTACTCTACAGTTCTGTGGTTTATCAGTGAAGTGAACTACATAAATTGCTTGTCTCCTCTATGGAATGTCTGCATCCTCACTGCGCTACATTATTATAAACTATGATGAAATGGTCGTGGGTCACATCTCTGGATGGTTGTGATTATTGACAAGCATTCAGGTAATAGTTATCCAAGGAAGGTTCAAGGGCATCTGGACTAGGTTGAAGATACTCAAAGACATTTTGCCTCTCATCTGACAGGATAAAACAAAAGTCATCCTTAACCCTTAGGATAAATTTGTTATTTCTGTGGACTTAAAATCATTGTTTTATTGGATGGCCTTGCTGCCCTGGCATTTGGCATTTGTATTTTCCAGCACCCACCGCGAGCACTCCCACCACCCCAACCAAGCTCCAGTATCCCTTACATTTTAAGACAGGGGTTATAGCCTAAATGAAAACACAAAAGGGTATATATGATGAGCATTTATTTAAATGCTCATTTGCATATTTTCTGTTCATTTAACATTGCTTGTCTTTACATTGACATTTTTTTTTCATTCCACTCATTTTCCAGCCTGTGAAAAGCAACTGCGGCCGCCGGACTCGGCGCCTGCAGTGGCCTTGCTCCCGCGAGTTTTTAATGTCATGTGACATGGTGACGTTTTGCAGGGCCGGCGAAAGTCGGACACGATTTCTAACCAGCATGTCTTATTTTAAGTCCAACATGCATCACGTTAAGTCCACCCTGCATAGCTCTGCATGAAGTCAAACGCACATAATGTTTTTTTGTTTTTTTTTACTCCTCCCGGGCCTGGGATATTATTATTTTGTAATAACGCAGGTTAAAATAGGGAGATTTACGGGAAAATACTAATACGGGACTTTCCCGGCCAAAACGGGATACTTGACAGGTATGTCTCCAAGTGCTCCGGCTTCCTCCCACCATCCAAGTTAATTGGTGTCTCCAACATTGTCCTTAGGTGTGAATGTGAGTGGTTGTCTGTCCATGGCCCTGCGATGGACTGGCGACCTGCCCGACCTGCCTTTCGCCCAATGTCAGCTGGGATAGGCTCCAGCCCCCCTGCGACCCTGTGCACAGGATAAGCGGTTGACGATGGATGGAAAGTTTTATAGCTTTGCCATAAAATGATTAAAATTCCAGGCCTGGTGTCAGGACTAAAACTACATCATCTCCTGATACCCTCTAACTACTAATCCCAGTAGGCTAAACATGGCTAAACCTAGACAGAAAACAGCTGCATCCCCAGAGTTACTTGGAGGACACAGTGGGTTCAGAGAGGGACAGGAGAGACATCAAACTGCAGAGGAGCAAAAGGGAGGTCGGGCATCAAGTCGGGAGGTGACAGCGTGTAGAGCCAGAATAATTTCACATCTAACTGTGTGTGTGAGTGTTTATTTCGACCAAACCAGAGTTGGTGATTGTTGGAACAGTCGAAAGAGTTTTATTTTGTTTCTGTCGAGTTTGTTGTATCAAGTGTAAGTTGTATAAAGGCAGTTAAGACAGTCTTAGTTAGGTAAAAGAGAGAAGGTGTGCAGTTGTATTGTTTGTTTAAAAAAGGAAATTATCTGTAAAAATATTTCCTTTCTTAACATTTTGGGGGGGTTATTTTGTTTATTTATTACACTAAAAAAAGCTAAGAGAACATGTGTAACATAGTGGACTCGCACACATCTCCCAGCTGAAACTGAGGGAAGAGACCTGAGCTTTACTATGCCTCTTGAGATACAAAGTGGTATTATGAGACAGGTTGGGCCGGGGCTAGCTGGTTAGCAATAATAGTAAATATTAGTAATAGTAAATATCTTTGCCATTGCTAAATTAAACAAGGATCCATCAGAGAGAGTGTTTATTATTGAGTATTTTGTTTACTATGATTGTATAGTTTTTGTGTGAATATGCTTTATCAACATTATAGTGCTATCATGCCAATAAAGCCACTTGCCAAAAAGTCATTTGAAATTAATTGGAGATGAAGCAACCTTAACAACAGAGTAGGATACATTTGTACAGGTGTTTTCACCTAGACCAATAAGTTATCCTGTCTGTCATTGTGTCTGCTTTTGTCCTTTAACATACTTTTCTCTTGGTGGTCAACAGTACCAAACAGAAACTTTGGTAGCAAGAATGAACAAAGTTTTCTGTTGGAACATTAAGACAATTTAAGATATCAATTTAATTGCAAATAAGCTGTTTGGATAGTTTGGGTGAGAAGGATTTATAGTATGTAGGCATGACTTTCTATGCTACCCTGAAATGAAACTTTTAATTTAAACCAAATCAGAATTGTTCTTTCTTGGCATTAAGCATACAGGCAAATATATGTATCAGCCAGATGGCCACAGAGTGAGTTATGCTGTTATGCTGCTAAGATTCAGTGAAATGAACATTTTCTAGTGCCATGGTGGTGTTATATTTAGAGCCTGTTAATGCACCCTCACCAAAAATACCATATCAGGCTCCCATGTCTGTCAGTGCTGTGGACATTTAATGAATACTTTTTAAGAAGCTTTCCCTCTGGGGGTGGACAGAAAAAAAGGATATTTTGGAATTCCAGTCAACTTGTTGCTGTAGCTGACGCAACCCAGATCTAAATTAGAAATAATGCTCTGATTTGTCACCTGCATGTATACAGTTTGTCATGATACCAAGAGGCTTTCAGACAGTAGCTGCTTGCTGAACAGCACAAGCATACCATAATTCCATCTGTGTGTACAGTTAATGGACGCTGGGGGACACTGGATATTTGTTCCCACCAAGATGAAGGCACAGGCATTCATTAAAAGGGACAACTGTCTCTGCTGATATGCAAACACTCTTATTTCAAGCAAACAATGATTAGTGTTAGTTATACACCTCAGGTGCATGTGCCTATTTAGACAAACAATCCAGTTATTCTACACTGTATTTAATGTTGCTGTACTAAAGCATTTGAAATCCTACATCTAACTTTATGCCAGCAGATAGGACACAGGCCAAAGTTTCTTTGTGGGTCTTGCTTTTTATTGACATTGACATTTTAGCTCAAGTTTAGATTAATCAGTCCCTGTGGGAAGGTATGTGTACACAGAGACCAGACAACAAAATCTGTATTCTACAGCCTTTAGATTTGAAATGTCTCTGCAATGTTCTTAATTCAGTTGTCTGACATTAATGCAGCTGACCACACACGTTGATTGTGTGGAATAAAGAGGGGAACGGTAACAGGTTGGACAACAAGAGAAACGTAGGCTGGCGTGAAATGACAATAATGCTGTTATTTACACATTCTAACTTGTCTCCTTCTCTTGAAGACCCATATGATTATCATTGAACTAAATATAAGTATCTTGTTCTTTCCATTTGTCAGGAGTTCAAAATGTAACATCTTAAACATGTAATTATCAGCACAGTAGTTTTTTTCTCCAAAAATTAAAATGCTTTGGGCATTATGCATACGGTGTTAAGTGTGCTGACAGAGCAACAGGATCCAACAGTGCAATCCAATAGTGCAAACTGGGTGCAAACAGCCATAAATACAGTCAGAAAAGCTTTTCCAGACTTAAGGCCCCTTGTTTCCCATGGTTTAAAAAATAAAAAACTGAATATTATATGCTCCAATGCTGCCCTCAGAGAGACAAGCACTTACTGCAGTATAAGATAGCAAGAGATAATTAACCACTTTGATATTCCACAGGTGGTATTTCTCTATTTCATGTGGGAAGCTGTCACCGCACACGGACTCACCGACTGTCAAGGACACGACTTGCAGACAATTACAGTTAATGGTTTACTTTGCTTGCAAACTTTTTTTTTTTAATGTGCTCCTGAAAACTGGGTGATAATTGCTTTTCATGTTACTGGCTGCACTCAACAGATTAACAAGAACGGCCATTTTTATATGGTACTGTAAATTAGTATATATACAGTATGTAAAACATATCAGTGGAAAAAAGGTGCAATGCTGTTAAAACCTAGGCTTCAATGTAACAATGTAAGATCTGTTGATCTTATAGTGTCAGTTTTTGACATGGGTTTATGATTTTAGACGTTTATCCTCAGGGAACAAGCATTGCTGCTCATTTGATGCATCTAACATAAATTCATTATATTAAAACTTATAATAATAAAGATATATAATAAAGAGAGATCCATTTATTATGCTGCTTTTCAATTTTACAGACTACATTTTTGCAAACAGCAGCAGTCCAGTCTAAAGTGTAAGTACTGAAGTCATCAGGCATACTGTGGTTTATCCTTTTGTGGATTGTTTAAAGAATAATGTGAAATGCTATAAAATAATCATCCATCAAACAGACAGTATATTAGCCTGTGGGCAACATATTGTACATTATAGCTGATGTGGAAGTTACCACTGAAATATGAACACCCTGGTTGATGGACCCCATACTCACAGTATGTGATGTAATTAGAGGTTAACCAAAACAACTACTGTGTTTGACTCCTGCTATGTCAGCCATCCATGCCCTCAGGCCTTACAGGCTCACTGGAGAGATACAATTTGTGAAACTCTTGAGTTTATTGTTTGTGTTTTGTCGAGCATGACTTCACTTGATGCTAGTTAAAATAAATTAAGATTAATGTTTGTGTGTTTACCAAGGATGGTTATGTTTCCTTGCCAGTGGAATGGGCTATCTGGTCAGTTGTTTTTTCAAATTAGCAAAAATGTACTGATTATTCCTACTTCATATTTTTAATCTTATTTTCCTGTTCAGTAGATACAGTGCTTAGTGCTTTTGGCACTGATTTGTGTGTTTACTGTCTGGCATATTTGCAGGAAGGGAAATTTA
Organism: Lepomis gibbosus; assembly: GCA_029875015.1. Classification (NCBI taxonomy): domain Eukaryota; kingdom Metazoa; phylum Chordata; class Actinopteri; order Centrarchiformes; family Centrarchidae; genus Lepomis; species Lepomis gibbosus. The sequence continues at coordinate 5,684 of JAPMOB010199938.1, forward strand.
GTAATTACAGCACTAAATAAAAATATATTCTAAATCACTTAACATGAGGCATTTCATCTGCCTAATAACCCAGCATTATAATTTTGAAATATTAAACAGGACGGGTTACGCTAATTAATCCATTATTTAATCAAATTCACTTATTACATTTCAAATATTGCTATCTGTACATACTTATATCCACATACTTTTTTGGAATAATATGTATTATATTTAATTTATTAAATGCTTAGCTTTATGGAGTTCTATTAATATGAACATCACTATGTCCCTCATTAGCATACAAAGATAAGCAGCAATGTTTCCCAAATGTAATGAGAAGGTCTATTTTATCAGAGGAGTCAGTGTGGATGAATTACAGAGTCTCTGTTAGAAAGCGTTGACAACTTTTTTGTTAAGTTGTCATTGAGCTCTTCAACTACAAAAATAGTCCTCCACAAAAACTTAATTAAATAGCCTTCCTATTCACTATCAAGATATTACAATAAATATGCCACCATGACTATTTTACAGGGAGTGTTTGTCTCCATAGGTTTTCTGTAGGACTAAGGTTTAGGCTCTTTACTGACAGCATGCAATATGGACCATTGGACTCTGGAGAGTCCATCATGGTCCATCATAATCCATCATGGGACTCTGTGTGGTAATTATGAAACTTCTGTCATGTTATGTTATGTTGTTATACCGGTGTGTACTCAAGAAATGACCAATTTATTTGCTATTTAACTTGTCAAACATTCCAATTAAAACATTTACAGAATGCTAGTCTTCTGGTATGCCCATTAGACACTGCAGGTTTAAAGGGGCAATGTTGTATCTGCTGTTTCATGTAAATAATGGTATTCGTCTGGCTTTCATTTTGTTCAATATATGGATGTCCTATTGAAACAACTTAATATGTAGCTGTAACACAGGTCTTGTTCTTGTAGGAATCTCTGTTGCTGACGACCTGATCATTTTTAGTCCACATAGTGCTGGGCTGCAGCAATTACAGAAGGTGTGCTCACAATATGGCAAAGATTGAGACATTAAATTTAACGCCAAAAAGAGTAAAGTCATGACAGTCAGATAAAGAGACAAGAAAATACATTTTTTTGTGAGTGTGTTTTACTTTTGCGATATTCTTTCACTGATTATTTGAATGACAGATATTTTCATCGACAGTGAAATATGCTTAGGCCAATACTAGTATAGTATGTGGTCTGTCAATGCGAAGTGTTCATTACTTACACCTTTCTGCACACTTATGCATACAGCTCATCTTTGGTATAGCTACAGGAAAACTAGTATGCAGAGGCTGATAGTGGCTTACGATGAAGTAATGAAGTCAACTGTTTGTGTTTTCTGGTGTTACTACATGCTACATACTTCTAAGGCATGTGATGAACAACTTAATGTGTCGCTTGGATGAATCAGAAAATAGCATCATAGAGGGTATAACCAGCCCTGAGACAGGCGGCACTCAGTAGTCATCCAGGCTTGGCAAACACTGGCGAGATAGAAACTGAATGATGAATTGTTGTGATTTAATCTTATAGTCTTCTTTTTCTTTTTTTTGTTCTTTTTATTTCTATGGACACTCTTGTGACTGTGAAATAAAGTTTAAATTGAATTACATTTACAATGTAAGCTCTACCTGGAGTGTAAAAGTAAGCATCTTGTCTGTTATTATAGTCTTTTCATGTTCCTCCCATATCAGTTGCAATTCGTTTCAAAGCAAAAAAAAAACAATGAAACATCAATAACCAAACACAATATATAAATTTATGTCATAAATACCCCACCAGATATTCTTTTTTCTTTGTATCTTACACTTCTCCTACTAAGTTCAGTCTCTTCATTTTTACTCATCCTATTAGCTCTGTCTCCATTCTTAAATCTTATCTATTCACAGATAATAACCCTGCTGTTCGCCAAAAAGGGCAAACTTCTTTCAAACAGGCATTGTATACTGTTAATTTAATCCTTTTGTAGCTTTTCTTTCTCCTGCCCCTCAATAAACCTCTTCCTGTCTCTCTGTGCTCCTCTGACTCTGACAATGAGTTCCTCTCTTGCCTTCAGTTGAGGGATTTTGTGCAGCGATATCGCTGCTCTTACAGGAGAGCTAGATGGAGGAGGGACAAGGTTGGATGAGATTTCATTGATCAGATGCGACTGACTATAGTGGATTGCCTTGATCGTGTCCATGCTTCAGCTGTGGGCAGTATCAGCCTATTTCATACTGCACATCATATTACATTTTTAAAGCATTTCCCCTGTAGCTCTCCCCCGCCTCCTCTGTTATCGCATTCCGCCTGCACATTTTGAGTCACAAGTTGGGACACAGTCGACAAAGAGTGATCTTAAATGTTGTTTGCGCACACAGTATACATTGCTCAACATTACATAAGAGTATTTATTGTGTTTTTTACAGTCCGAAGGACAAACTCAGTGTGCCTCTGTCAGTCTTCCTGTCTGTTTGGTTGGTATAAATTATAATTCCTGTCTTGGGGATGATTGATGGGACTTTATGCTAGTAAACATAAAGCACACAGAAGGTCACTTTAGCCTTAGAACAGTCTAAATACAGCTTAGCAGAGCAAAGAGATTTTTTATTATTTATTTATTAGTGTATTTTTTTGGTCATAAAGGACACTCTTTCCTCAACAGGTTTGGTGTTTAGCCTGTAAATGTTTAGTATTTCTACTAAAGATGATACGTTAGTATGTTTTGAACTACTGTTTATATAAATGACACTGAAAACATGTTTAAAAAGTTCCATGTGCAAAACCCACTGCTAAAGGTGTCCATGGGGCAGTGATGAAATCAAGTGTAGAAAAATGTATTAGCTTGTACTGACCAAACCAGAAAATTAAATGAGAAAAGCAAAGTAAGACAAATGCCCAGTAAACCAGTTCCCATGTTTGTTCAGAGTTCAATCACACTCATCACCATCTTGCTTATCTAGCCAATCAATCCATGTTTCTGGGATTTCTTGTACAGGAGTTTGTCACGGTTGACAGAGGCCCTTCCGATTGACCTCACCCCTCCTCATCATCCACAAACGGGTGAGAGAGAAGTCAGTGGACCCCAGCAGCTCTCTGCTGGATACAACTACAAAAGATTTTATCCCTAAATCCAATCTCAGACACCTTTTGTCCACTTTTATCTGTTGGTAGAAAACCTGAATGACATGTCTTATATATTGCTCACTCAATTCTTCCAAAGAAAAGAAGGTGAGTGCCAGCTTCTCTTTTTTTGTTGTGTAATTGATAATTCATTTCTTTGCTTAAAATGACATACATGCATTCATAATACATAATGATAATATTTAATCCAGTTAAGGAAAAAGTTTTCTGAGGATTTCTTATACGATAGGTGCAATTTCCCCTTAGTTAATTCAATACAGTGTGCTATAACTGCAGGGCATGCTTAGCGATACTACTAATACTACAGTTTGTGTTGGCCTTCACGTATGAAGCAGCACAATAGGAACCTGATGTAAGTGCACTCTTTTGAAACTGCAATTTTCAAATAATAAGATAATTCTGAAAAAACATTCTCTCTTTCTCTCCTTCCTGCATTTGTCACACTCATCTTAGTTTAGTGTTTTTGCATGTTAACATTTGCTAATTGGAACTAAACTTAAAGTATACTAAAGGCTTACCAGAATGTCATTACTTTGGGAGGTACATGCACCAAGGTACATGTCAACCGCATGGTGACACTAGAGAAATGTCAGGGGATCGCCAAAGTCAACTGGTTTCATCCACTGGGGAGCATGAATGCCTGGAAACAAATTTCATGGCGATGCATCTAATAGATGTTGAGATATTTCAGCTATTAACAAAGCGCTAGATCAATGTCTTTCACTGTCTATCAATAATTATATCTTTTAGAGAAGAGTCTGAGACAGAGCTGTAGCTACCATTGAGGACGCTGAGGTCATGTCATCTGTATATTTCTGGCAAAATGAACTGCAGGCTACTTTACATCACAGTTACAGAAACAGTGAACAGTGGAAACAAATTGAATTGAAGTGACACATATTACATATTTACAGCATGTTTGTTATAGGTTTTTCATTAAATGTGTGTATACCATTAACCTAGTGAAGAATCTATCAATACTCACTAGAGATCATTACAGTCAACTCTATATTGACTTGTTCTCTTCACAATAATGTGATGTTTCTTTCTGTGCTGAGTTTTTTCTTTTTTTCTTTTTGCTAGGAAAGGATAAAAAAATTGATTCCCACTCCACCTGTAATTTTTACTTCAATTTCTCCTGTGTAGTTTCATTGCTGACCTGCTGAGGGCCATATAACAGCATTTAAAACTCCTGGAAAACTTCAGATATCCCTCAGCTGAGGTGGTTGGATGTTGACACATTATTTATATAAAGCGGCAAGGCCTATCCTTTTCAATATTCATCTGTAAATAAATGTTAATGCCAATACTGAATGTGGAAGAGGAAGTAAAAGATACTTTGGTAAAAATTAATCTGATGATGCCTTCAAGATGATGCAATTTGGATGTAATTCATAACAAGATTTTAGCAAACTACATGGGGATAACTGGAGAGTAATATTAAAACAGAGACGAAATTCGCCAAATTGTTTTTGGTTGAGAGTCTCTTTCATGCATTCAAAAAACAGATCTCAGTTAAGTAGGCCTCATTAAATAACTGCCTTAATTTGGCCAGACAATGAAGAAGAAAAAATAATGCTTAGTCTCTATTTCTCTTCCTAGAATTTCAGAGTTAGGGTGTTTTTCTTTTTAACCAAACGACAGCACCAGCACAATAATTTCCAGTGGGATAATAAATCACCTCTACCCTGGAGACAGACAAACACGGCATGTGTGATGGATAGCCAAGCTGTTAAAATGTGAAAAAGCACAGTTTGGAAGGAGACAATACAGCACTACAGTCTATGCCAAGAGGCATTTTGCCAATATGAAACTACCCATTATCATGAAAAATAATCTTAAGGGAAAAGAGTGATTTAAAACCATGTTGCTTAGGGTGACGACAATGATAGTACCATGAGTGAAAAAAATCACTGAAATTATAATTGGAGTATGTCGCTGTGACATAAACACATCAAAGGCAAACTATGGGTAAACACTATCTATTTAACTGAATACCAAGAGGAAAGACAAATGAATGAAACAGCGGGAAAGTGCAAACAGGTGTATCTGCAGCTGAAGACATAAATATTACAAAAGAGGATTCCTGGGAAAACCCAAGTAGGTAACAAGGCATTACATTAGGATGTGAGAGGTGAGCAAGGGCAGGTCGAGGTCAGCGGGAAAATATATAAGCACATAAAAACTAGTTATGACCTATAATGGAGTGAGATAATTATGTGGTTGTAACATCTGACTGGGCTGGTGGAGTTATAGGAGGCTGCACTGTAGAGTGTTTGGGTGGAAAATACAGGGAATGTATCTTCTCTTCTGGGGTAAATTGTCTGTGACTACTTTGCGTGTCCATCATTTCTCTCTATGGTCTAATTACAGATGGTTCCACCTGGCTACACCATTCTGTCCTATTCAGTGCCCAATGATGGCAGCATGTAACCACAAAAAAGGACGACAAGTTAAAGCTGGGAACAATTCTTGTAGGAATGTGGCAACATTTAGTTGTTTTGTTCTCTTTACATTGTAGACTCACATTGCATCTAACAAACTATGTAAGTTGTGCAGCAGCTTTACTTTTCAATAACTGGAAAATCTCAAAGAGGTGTGTTTTTCAGTAAATTCAGCAGCAAGGATTATTACAATACAATAAAAAAGCCAACTCCCCTGAACAGGGATCGTACAATCACGGTCAAACTTTGGATGTCTACACATTATCTTTCCAAAACCAAAACCCAAGAGCAAAAAGCAATCGATTCAACTTTGTTACCTGCTGTAATGCAAGCTGCAAACATCAGAATGTCCGACTAATACCTGCAGTAGAAATTTAGCATTACTAACGACAAACTCTACACTACACTAGGAAAGTGCTGTTTTATCTATTACATGGATCATCACCTGGGAACTGGTGAAGATGCTAACTTTTTGCCTAGGACATAAACCTTATTCATTTAGCTCAATACCATATATGTTGCCATTAAGTGCATGATTAAGACCCCTTTCACAAGATATTTGTTTTAAAACAAGTCAGCCAGAGACAGCATTTTCAACTCATGAAACTAGCGTTAGCTTGAATGGCCAGCTTGCTACAACTGGTAAAATAATGTTTTCAAGTGTCAAGATGTGCTGTATACTATATGTGCTATGTGAGAATAGAAAGTTTGTGTAGTGTAGCATTGTGGCTTAATGGTCAGTTCTCTAAATTTCTATCTACTGCTTTGTCTGGTTATTTTTGTTTCATTGAGTAGCTATTATCTCAGAGCTGGTGTGCAGCAGAAGTATCTGAATGCAGACACTGTTTGAAACATCAGCAGCTCGACTTAAAATTTCTCGAGATCTAACAGAACTGCTCCTAAGATGTCACAATGAAAAGTCCCTGACTTCACCAGCTAATGAGAGGAATGTTCTTTTCTTCTTCTTTCAAAATAATGACGGAGACAGAACTTGAATAATACAGAGCAGTGAAACTCACTTCATCAAGCAACAGATTCTTGCCTTCAACTCCTACTTTCTGTTATCCTTACCCCTGAAACTCATTTTAAAGCTGCCATTCAGAGTAATTCAAAATGACTTGAGAAAGAAAATTCATCATTAGGAAAAAAAAAAAGTTGCCAGGGTGAATTGAAATTGGTACACAAAAACATAAATTCACCACTGCTGTCCTCAGGTGTGAACACTCAGAATGAAAACATATTCAGAGAGGCTGAACTGAGCAAATACAGAGGCCTGCAGAGTCATTCAAACAGCAAGTGAAAATGCTGGTACACATTTACACATACAAATAATGTGGAAAAGAATAGTCATTACAATAGCTTAATATTTTCAGACTTTAAGCCTAATTGCACAACAGGGGATGCTACTCGGAATTATCATGTCTTTTGTGGGCTCATTAGTTAGAGAAGGGATTCATTTTAGTCATCTATGAGGCCCCAACCACCTCAGTTGAATAACAAGTGGTCCACATCAAAATGCACATTGAGCATTTGCTTGACATTAGAAATCCTTTGGCAATCACCCTTCAGAACAATAACCAACTTATTACAAATGCTGACAATTATCATTGAGTGTACAGATTAAAGCACTGACAGCTGACAGGCTTTTTAAAATGAAGCAATAGTGCTAATTTAACAAGACAAGTGTGATGTGGCTACAGTATACTTAATGATCTGTCTAGATGATTTTGTCAGTAATCATTTGCTGCATAAAATACATGCATAAAGCAAACTGCACTTTGTAGTGCTCGGAAAACACAGTGCAACAGTCAGAAGATACAAATGACGAATGACAAGCATGAAGCCAATTGTACAGTAGCTACCATCGCTGTCTATCAGAGGATGCACATGCCAATAAATTTAACAGCTTCCCTCTTCCAAGTCACAGGCAGCAATTCAATAAGGGGACAGGGTTACTAGCAGCTGATAGTTACAGCAATCTACCTACAGACACTTCCGTGACAGGAAACTTTTTACCTTTCTTCAAGAGACGGGTTTTCTTGCTGAGAGCAAGCACTCAGCACTGAATACAATGACACCACATTTCAGCAATTCCAGTCACTCAAGAAAAACGAGGGAGGACTTCCCCAAAAGTGAGACAGTTCTCACATCATGGTGTCGCTTCAAATTCAGATTGAGAGCGTTCCAAGGCACTAGCTTGAAAGATATATAAAAGTGAAAATCCATTACAGAAGTCAGTCATCCCAGGTAGAGCTGCAGAGAATCAGGAGACTACGTACACTGTATTGAAAGGAAATGCCATTTAACACCACTAGACATTTTATATTCTGTCTTTTATGCTTTGCTCACAATGCTGACAGTCACAGCCAGGCACTTGGTGGTTGCTGTGCAGCACTTTTGTTGATGATTCATTATAAAATCAGTGAGAGGTGAACATGCATTTAAGGTGTTGTAGATGGGCAGAGATATGGTTTCATGTGAGGGATGAAATAACATTCTAACTGTGGGAGGTGAGACAACAGAATCAAGTAAGCATTTTATAACCTGAGCGCCTCACCTAATGAAATACTGCCATGTGAGACATTTATTGCTGTGAACCTTAAATTATCCATGGAGCCATTTGAAAGTCAGATTTCCGGCCTGTGTGAGTAAGGACATATTTTACGGCCTTCTCTTCTACTTCCCCACTTGGGAATTGAATTTAGTGATATTACACAGTACATGTGTCCTGTATTAAGCCCACAAACAAACAAATGATATTACTAATTAATGCTATTTTTGGCTATTAGGACAGGTTTCAGTTACAACACTGTTCGGGTAATGTGAATATGCACAGTGTGACTATGAAGCCACTTACTGATCGTACCAAACCTCCTGTTAAAAAATATAACTTGGCGTAGTCATGTATGAGTTATGCTAAGTATTGGCCGACCAGAGGGCAAGATTGTGTTGGAATCTTATAAAATTGAAAAAAATCAACAATAACAAACATAATTTTGCATTGCAAACATACAGATAGACACAGCTGTATACAATATTTAGGTTTGTGGTCATTTCTTCTCATAGCAGCGTTATGTCAAATTTCATGCTCTGTGTCTCACAGCTTTACAGATTATGTGTGATGTCAAGAGTATGCCCTCCAAGTTATACAAATAAAATTGGTATACATCATTGTGCCATTGACAAATCAGACCTGTCAGGTATGTCGCACAGCAGTAATTCAATTTGTTTACACATGGTAGTGGGTCATGAACTTTTTGGGGGTTTGGGTAGAACCACTGTATTAATGTAACTATTCACTCCACTATCTGTCCAATTTATTCCATTGGATGTGCAGTCATTTAATATGATTCCATTTTCTGTATCATTTTTCCTTTCACCCACCATGTGACAGAGATTTTGTCACAGAAAGACTATAATTGTAAGACAGATGGCTATAGATTATATTAACTATGCATACTTATCAATTAGTCTCCAAAAGCCACTTGGACAGAGGAGAGCTGTATCTCTTCCAACATAACTGTATGGTCTTCTTCTTTTATCTCTCTTCTGTCTTGTCCTCCTCCTCCCTTTCTTCATTTTTCTCTTAGCATCATCAATGTCTTTTCTCTCAACTTTACTCTTCATCTGCCCCTGGTTTTCCACATCACCCTTCTACCTTCACCTTTTTTCTCCCGTCCTCCCAGAGACTAGTGAAATCCCTCAGCTTTTAACCACTTGTTGTTCTCATCCTTAGCAGCCCAGTAAGTTTCAGTCAGCGCCCCCAAGCATTGGCTTTGGCATTATGTCTCCCTAGTGAAGCCAATTTTTACCATGTCACTGGGGCATTTCTCTGTCAGTGGCTACCCACTAATCAATACAACCTGAAAACTGAGCAAGATAGGAAATCAAAACAGAAATCCATTAGCCTGTAACTCGTATGGGTTGTTTCACTGATCGCAAGTTGGAGTGATTGCATTGTGCAAATGAATCTCTTTGCTGCTTTGTAAATGTGATCAGAACTCTTCTTGCTCCTGAGCTATAACCAATTCCTTTTACAAGAAACAGAAGACAAACTTTCATTTTTACCTTAAAGAAGCAACACACCTACAGATAAAATGTGCAAGAAATCAGCCAATTAAGTTTAGAGCTGTGGCAGGCAAATGATACAGAAGCATTTTTATTATATTTGTTTAAATTCTCTTATATCCTGACAGCAAACAATGAATAAAATGCTCTGACACACATACAAAATAAAAATTTTTGGGTTGGATACTTTCAAAATCTACCTGTCTCTTTCTAGTTCCCCAATGTTGCCTACCCCAGCTTTAAGGAAATGAAGGAAAACTCTGACCTTCTGTTCACACAGAGCGCAACATGATCAAGGAGGCACTCATTTCATAAAGAGCTAAGAAACCAGGGAAACTAAGCAGAGGAGCAGAGGAGCAGATCTCCAGCAAGTTTGTCAGCTGTGAAAAGTGAGTCATTGGCCATATCAGCCACAATCAGATTTTCGGCCTTCCTAGAAGATTTCAGGACTACTTATTTAAAAATAATGCAGTTTTTATAAAAAAAACAGGTGTTGATAAGATCAAAGTCCTGCATTGAATGTACAGAAGTATGTAAACACAGCTTCTGTTCAGATATTCCCCTCACCAGCTTAGCTACATGGACTGGGGCAAGAGTTTCAGAGTGGTGGGTTATTAATTTGTTACAAAGATATCATTCATCCATAAAGTTTTAACAGAGCAATGTCTCTCCATCACAGTAACAACTTTATGTCCTTTCAGTGCCTGGAGGGTAGCTAGTGTTTGGAAGGGAGAGGAGAGGCAGCAGTTAGACGTTTGTGCTGCAGCTCAGAGAGTTTTTCCACCGGTGTTTTTAAGGGCGTGTCGGACTAGCCGCTTGGCGAGCATTATGGTGCGTATTTTGCTGTGACATTACAGGGATGAAAGGGAAACGGCTGGACTACAAACAAGCTGTTTTCAGGCAGTTATGGCAGATGGGAACTTCCTTGGGGGTGGACTTAGGGCTTTTTCACTTTGCAAACCTATTACATGCCCTAAAAAGGTATGTAACTCAATAAAGGAGAGGGCAAAAAACAAGTATCAAAAGTGGACACCTTACGTAGCTGTCATCATATATTATATTATTTCATGATGATCACTAATGTACTTAAATGTACACTACATTTTAATGTTGCAGATGGTTAATTCAAGGATTCAAGGATCTTCTGTCATTCTGCCATGTAAACATGAAGAACAAAATTGAGTACTCAGGCCTTGTCCAGTCTTAAACAAAAGCATAGATTACGAGCTAATAGGTCAGGTTTGTGGTCAACTGTTTTAATCTTCTAGCAGCAGTTATGTCAGTTTGTCAGTCACGCTCTGTATCTCAGTTTTACAGATTATGTGTGATGCCAAGGGTATGACCTTCAAGTCATACAAACAAAACTGGAATACATCACTATGTCAGCGGCAAATCAGTATGTCACACAGCAGTAATGTTGCGCCAGGGCGTTAATATTTGTTCATTAACATTTCTAGCCGCATGGCACCTATGGACTCACAGTATACACAGATTGACCCACCACCTTGGCCATGCATGTGAAAAAAATCCAATTGGGGTTCATTCCAGGTAAATCTTTTATGCTCTGTGCTATAAGTTTGAAAAGTTAGAAGTTTTATAGCTGAACTCCATGCTACTGAAGACTCTCTCAAACCTCTCTCCTTTATCACTCTCAATACATACGATAGCTCTTACTTTCCTCTCAATAGCCTTCGCCTCTGCCTCATACTGCAGGATTCTGTATCTCTGAGTATTGGATGCTGACCAATAACACAGTCCCTCGTCCCATACTGCTGATGGAAGGCTTTCTATGCCAGCCATGTAATTTTGCAAATGTGGATGCAAGTGCATCTGTAAGGTTATTTCTGATGGTGTACAGTATGCTGTGTAAGGGCACGAAGAAGGAAGAAGACAGAGGAGGAACAGTATCGGGCAGAAAAATGTATCACGAGAGTGGGAGCAAGAACTGGTGGAGGGTGATAATGATCTTTTTTTCTTAACTCACTGCCTTTCCTCAAAGTAACAATAGGAAGAAATACCATGAGATGTCAGAGACTGGTTTCTGACTCACTGCTGTAATCCAATTGGATGAGAAATAATCCACCCTTCTATTTAAATCTTGACTTCCAAATCAAATCTGATGAGTCCTTCCAAATGAGCTGAATTCTCTTGGCAAAAATTAAATTTTATCAAATCCCAACAGTACTTTGAACTGATCCTGAATATTCAGTCCTCAGCCAGCTTGAACTGACCTCAGTCTCACCGGGTGAAGTGAAATGTTTAAAAGCACACTGGATGTTTGACTGGGCATAAAAATCCACTTTAACACAACGTTAGCTTTTGCAAATAAACCACTCATCTGCAAATCAAATGGTAAGCAGACTCTTGATTTAGGGTCTGTTAAGGTTAATATTTTGGTGAAGCTCTGCTGGTTATGTCCCCAGAGAAAAATGTTAACTAAGAGCATTAAGCTTTAGAAATCTGACTGACATAAGCATCCCTAGGGAAGAACAACCCACTAGAGATCTTTTTTTCCTGCCAAAGGGAATGGGGCGAATCAATGGAGTGTCATTAATTGCATGACAGGGTGGTATTCTTGGATCCAATAAATCACAGGGGAAATAGCCGTAAGCATTATTACACTGCACAAATCACACTGGCAGTAAGCTCAGCTGATGGACAAGGAGCAGCCAGGCTTGAATGTTCCTGAGAAGTGAACAAGAAATTGTACATTAGAATTGAAGCTCCATTAAAGTCATATTGTCTGAATCTGGTAAAAAATCTGACACGCATCTATTATCCATCCATCTGTCATTCTACTAGGTTCTGGCTAAATTAACAAAGCTAGACTAAGGTAGACTTATTGCATTATGAAGGAGAACACCAGTAAAATTGTATGTGAAGTGAAAGTATTAAATTAACACAAATGAAGAGGAAAGGGAGATTAAAGAAAGTAAGATTAAAGAGATTAAAGATTCCACTTGGGGTTGGTGATATTGAAAAAAAAGTCCTCTAACACATTGTGGGTAATATTATAAATTGCGATATCAATATATATTGTAATTATTTTTATTGTTGTTTAATCTGCAAATTGTTGTCTTCATTAATTTATAAATACATTGGTCTATAAAATGTCAAATGAAAAATGGCCATTATAATTTCTTAAAATGGCCAACCTCAAATAGTTGTCTGACCAACAGTGTGAAACCTAAAGATATTAAGTTTACTGTCACATAAGACAAAGAAAAGTAGCAAATTTCCGCAACTGAGAAGCTTGCTTGAAATTGTGACTTAAGTAAATGTAAATGTTTTGTATCTGTATAGCCTTTCTAGTCTTTTCGACCACTCAAAGTGCTTTTACACTACATCACATTCACCATTCACACACATTCATACACTGAGCCCAAGTGCTCAACAGAAACTAACATTCACACACATTGATACACCGGTGGAACAGCCAGCAGGGGCAATTCGGGGTTCAGTCTCTTGCCCAAGGACACTTCGACATGCAGCCTGGAGGAGCCAGGGATTGAACCGCCGACCTTCCAATTAACAGGCAACCCGTTCTACCTGAGCCATAATTGATTAAATTATTAATCAACTATCAAAATAGTTTCAAAAATGTTCTGTCACTTGACTAATTGATTGATTAATTAATTAATGAGGAGTTTCAGCTCTCCTGTTGATGTTTTTTTATGTATAAAATTATTAGACAAGAATTTCTGTTTATGGCTAATCCCGTTAATTAAATACCTGACAAAAAAGGTACACAATGACATTGCTGCAAAAAGCAAATACAACATCATCATAAAGAC
>JAPMOB010199944.1:0-13451 GCA_029875015.1 Lepomis gibbosus
ATGGGTATTGCACAGGTGTGCCTTAGGCTGGCCACAATAAAAGGCCTTAGGCTGGCCACAATAAAAGGCCACTCCAAAATTGCTAAATTATATTGCATGTGCTTGTATTGTACAATTAAGACTAAATAGCCTGTCTTCAAGTAAGACTCTCACACTCTAACACTTGTTGATGTCATTAACCTTCATGTGCATGAAAAGGCAGGTGACCTAAAACTTTTGGCAGTATAGTGTAGTCAAGACCGCCCAAACCGAGACCAAGTCAAGACCAAGACCAGAGTTTATCGAGACCAAGTCAAGACTGAGACCAGAGTTTATCGAGACCGACACAAGACCAATACTTTTAGGGTCTGAGAGCAGTCGAGACCAAGACCGAGGGAGGGCGAGACCGATTCAAGACCAAGACCAGTTCCCCGCATTACATGGCACGCAATAAAATGTGGAACGAGATCATAAATACTTTTCTAATTTATCTGAAAGATCCACATTCCCATTAAAACATCCACGTACAAACACTAAGAGCTGAAATCCACATAAGCATCGCAGGGAGGGGTGACAGTCGTTAACAGTAACAAAACATGTTTAATCAGGGTTATTGGTTGCATTTGAAGCAACACGTTTTACTTCCAATCAAAGTTAGGATGTTAGCAAATCAGACAATGCAAAAGCAATTTATCGATATTCCCAAAGTTATGATCTTGACTGGTCTTGAAATAAAATTCAGAGTCCTCAATGCCGAGACCGAGACCTAACCGAGTGCAAATGCGGTTGAGTCTGAGACGAAACCAAGATCATCAATAAGTGAGCAAGTCCGGTCTCGAGTACTACAACACTGTAGTGTATATAAAAAAATATGGATCCAGTGGACCTGAGAAACTTTAGGAGTCCTCCAAATAGACCTCAGCTACGGAGCACAGAGACGCCTGAGAGAAAAGAGAGGAAAAGAAGGAGAAACTTGAGGGGGATAGAGAGACAGGAATACAGCTCTGCATGTGGGGCACAAACAAACTGAGGTTTAGGGGGAGAAAGTGGTTTTTAGAAAGTTTACATTTTTAATGCCGGCAGGACAAACGTGGACTGTAAGTACTCGGCTTACTAGATTCGCTGGAAGGGTAATAGTAAAAGGTACAAGGTAATCAAAAATTATCAGCTAACTGAAGGTTAGATGAAAAGCTGAGTTTTTGGATTTAAAGACCCCAACAGAGTCAGACTGTGTGATGTCCACAGGGAGGTTATTCCAGAGGAAGGGGGGCACGATAGGAAAAGACCCTGCAGCCAGCTGACTTCTTCTTAACTCCAGAGACATGCAGGAGCCCTGTAGTCAGAGATTGGAGAGCACAGGATGGGATAAAAGGTTTAAGGAGGTCTGATAGGTATGAAGGGATAAAGGCCATTTACAATTTTGTACATCATCTTTTGAGTCTGTTCTGACATGGATACGGAGCCAATAAAGGAAATCTAAAATTGGTGTGACATGATCAGATTTTCTAGATGAAGTGCTAGCATGCAGTAAACTGGACCCCCCTTTGAATCTGTCAAAAGGTGGATTGGAACTATCCATCAGTGCATTTAATTTAATAATGCCCAAGATTTTTCCCTCAGTGTATTTAGATGATCTTCTCTTTTTTATTTAATTAAAATTGCAGGAGCAATGTTTCCCCAGGAGCTTCCCATGTCTCTGTTCATCTCATTCCAAATTTCATATTCTGATAGCATATTTTTGTACCGCACTACTTTATACCGGCTAGCTCAGCTTTACGTGTCGCTCAGTGAGCAGACAAAACATATAATGCCTCCTTTAATTTAATCTGCATTATGTTGGATTATCTCGGATTCCGCAAAACCCGTGTTTCACGTTGAGTAAATACTATAATCCGCTGCTCAGGATATCAGATTCTGACATTTGGTTATGAAGATAATTATTTCAGGTGTGAGCAGAAACGCTGGCTGCTTTGTATGTCTGGAGGACCCAACTGTTTGTTATTATCATGAGACTTCCTTTTTAAAATGGAAGCTCTCCTCTCAAAAATAATTGATTTAAATGAGAATCTCTATTGCACTTTGATTCTTTGTTGTGACAGCAAATGTTGCCTTTGTCAGTCTCTAACTCTCTGCTTTAATTGCTATTGGATTGGCCAGTTCTAACTTTTTCCACTGGATTTCGTTGCAGTTTCTCATCTTAAAATTGCTTGTTCGACTGAATCAGAGTGATGCTGGCGAGAGCAGATGATCACACGGCTTTTGTAGAGTAATGAGACTCTTATTTGAATGCAAGGACGCACACACACGCAAACATCACGAACAGAAACACGATCCACAGATTTGAACGCAGGTTTTTTGTATTAGATTAAAGTGCAGCTTTATTTGATTAAACGATACTGCCGTCATTGTGTGTGATGTAGGGTTGGTTTTGTCCTTCAGATTTTCTGTGGCTCAAGTTCAGCTAGAGTGCGTTTTTCTTCTGCGTCAGTTCTGGAAATTACAGCCTTGGACAGAACAAGACAGCCCAGTAGTTCAAAAGAGACGGGGTCCTTCACTGGATACTGAGCGTCTTTTACGGCTGTGATGTGACCTCTGTTTATCTACTGTACCTGTACATTCTGATTCCAGATAACAGACATGCTCATTCTTTTGTCATTAAATGCCTTGCTGACAAGGCCTCAACAATAATCTGGAAAAAATCAAACAGTTCTTGTGTTTCTTCCTTTTGTTGTTCCTGGTGAGCACTTTGTTGCAGATAGCACTGAGCCTGCTCTGATTTGTCAACCTTGACCAATTTAAATTGAACTTCTTTTTTTTTTAATCACCATTGTCAATGTTGTGACAACCTTCAATGTTACCTCTATTTCTATGAGCACAAAATTGTTCAGGCAGACACAGGATTGACTGACACAATGTACCCAGTAGTCACTGCAAATGCTGTGTTAATTCTACCTTGGAAGTTTGTGCTGAAAGGATGTGTTCATAACTTTTAAACGTTCACATGATCAACAAATTTAGACGGTTGTGTGAAGGTTAGAAAATGCATAATGCATAATCTCTCAGTAACTATATCCATACAACAGACCTTTGCTGACATGACATCTGTTTTTATTATTATTAATTATTATTATTCATGTGCCAAGTCAGATAAATGCAACTTTTCAGAAAAATCCTAGTTTCTCATTTGAAATTTTGACTTGTTTATGCGAATGGTATTAAAAGTCAAAAACATAATCATGGTAACTTTTTATTACATGGCAATGAGCTACAGTTAACCCATGCTAGCATCCTAACATTGTGTCAGAGATTAAATCTGGTGTCTACATACAGTTAAAATACCTAAACAATGTTGGCAATGTCAAAACAACAAAGTTTTGAGAAAAATTCAAACTGGAAATTCTGATATTTTCTTAGATAACTGTTGACTAATTGCAGCATAGCTATGTTAGCATCAAATAAAATGCTAGGATGTTAGATAATCCAAAGTAGACTTTTTTAAATGTTGTGTATTCTTGCTAATGTTATAGACTACGGTCTGGAATCACCTGGTTTTTGTTCAGCGTTACTGTGAGGCCTGGACCAGGGGCGGACTGGCCATTGTGGCGTTTGCGGCCGGTCCATTTCAGGCCAGACCGGCCAGGGGTCAGGAGTTTTTATCGGGTGGATCACATCCATAGACAGTATATTACTGGACGAAGCCACCCGGCTGATTTGAAGGGACAGCAGTGAAGCCAATTTTGGACCAATGAAAAACTACTACAGGGCTACTTCCTGTTGGCACCAGCGTCTACTGCGCATGCTCGAGTAACATGATCGTGGTTTGATGACGTAGAACAGCGGCAGAAACACCGTAATTGTGGTAGCTGCATAGCTGCGCCTACAAAAAGTTTCATGGCTCAGAATGTTTATCTAACTCGGATCGTCACTGTTTCATCAGCCCACCTACGAGGCTCACCTGTCAAACACCAAAGCAGCATTACTGATGGCCGAAGAGTCTTTTTAGATTCGCTGAGAGTTCATAATACAAGCAATACAGTTACATCTGTCATGTGCGACGGGAATCACAGGGTTTTTTGACGTCATTTTTGGGCCTACATGGAACCGTCCGTGCAGGCTTTGGTCGGCTTCACTGTTTCAACTGTGGTTTACCCCCTTGATCACATCAAGGAGAACAGAACAGGAAGCAAAGCTAGACAAAATAAAGGCACAGTCATCGGGCACAAATAAAACAGAAAGTAAAGTGCACAGGAACACACCAGGACAGATCTACCAAAGTGATACACAAAATATGGAAAGACTGCAAAATCAGGGCATTGACTAAGACCGGACCAAACAGGAGACAGGAGTACACTAAAACATGGAGACACAGGACTAAGGACTCGAACAGGTAATAAAAAAAATGCAGATAAACATAGAATAAACAAGATCAAATAATAAAACAGAAATACACAGACCAGGAATAACATGAACTAAAGTGCAGAACTAAGAACTAAGGCACTGGACTTAGAACTGAGACAAAGAACTAAAATGCAGGACTAAGACCTAAGATAAGAGACAAGACATAAGTAACTAAGGACAAGGAACAAGAGAAACCGAGGCAAATAGACACATGGCAAAACCAGAAACACACAGGGAAAAATACAACACAAACATTCCCCAAAACTAAGCTCATAACACAAACCAGTACTTTCAATAAGGAGGGGGGTGTACGAGCGGCCCCTCCCAACGCGGACCGACCTTCGTTTTAGCTGAAATCTGATCGGCTCAACAGGGCCAATCAAAGATGTTTACTTTGCATTTGGAGCGCGTTTAATCTCCAAATGTTTCGTCGGAGCTGAAGTCAGCACTGGGTTGGTTGTGTGATAGGCTCAATAGAGACGGCAAATGTGGAGAAGAGAGTGAACGAGGAAAAAGAAATGTGTGATGCCAAAAAAATAAGAATTAAGAGGAAAAAATGTTGGCATAAGAGGCAGCTAAATGTGCCACATTAACCGAGGAATCTCTTTAGGTATATTGGCTTTGGAGGTGATGCAGAGGGACAGGGTGATGATGACCCCAGTGATGTTGATGAGGAGTGAGGGAAGGAACAGGAGGAGGAGGGGCATGGGTTTTCAGAATTAGAGAATGGATTATTTTAAGTCATTACTGATTGTCTTCTTGTGCATATGTAACTATACAATCAGTAAAAGCTGAGGGTCCAGCACAGGGGGAGCTGAGCCAGGAAGAGGCCTACTCAGAGATAAAGATGACGGATTTGCTGCACACTGCTGTATTTTATGGGAATGCTTTGTAGTTTTTGAGTATATTTAAGTATTTTAGCCCTCTGGCTGACTGAGGCTTTCCTGACCTGGTCTTATTCAGTGCAGAGCTGCCTTGCTTATACAAACTGAAGAGGCAGGTGTCATCCTGAAGTTTGTTGAAGGTCTTCAGCCTAATCTGATTCACTAATACGTATTAAAATAACTGTAATATTTATTCCCGCCCCCTAAAGGGCGCTCGCATAAAAGGCCCCTCCGTCTCAAAGTCCTGAGCTGAAATACATCCCTGTCCAGGACTGTCACGGGGGGTAATGATAAGATTGATGCTCAGTAAATACCTCCAAAATATAGGCTGACTACCTGTCAAGCTGCAATTATGTATTTCCACATATCTAGAAAATATCAGATGTGTGTTTATGCAGACGTTGAAGTTATTTAAAGTCATTTTTGACAGGAATGACAAATGAATGACAAAAGTAATGTAGCAAGTAATGTAATGGAAGTACTTATTCAATTATTAATGTGTTGGCCTAATAAGCAGTTCATTAGATTTTAACATTACATGCCTACATCTCTAGTGATGTTTGATCTTGAAGGAGGACCCGTATATTACTTTAGTTACTCAACCCTTTTTTATATAAATGTGTTTATTCCTGTTTTTATTGTGGTTGTGTTGTTGTTATTTAATAAAATACATTTTCATTTATTTTAATTGAAGGTATAGGGAGTCATCTCTGGTCTGATGATGTACCCTCTGTAAAGTCGGACAAGAAATACAAACTATTATCCGCGTACATGTTAGCTTCATTCCTGCCAAATGCATCCTGTGTAAGATGCAACAATCCAATAATAACACTCTGCTCTTGACTATCGACCCAGCTTCAATCCATCCATTCATTCATTCATCCATCCGTCCTTTCATCTGCCCGTCTGTCAACTGATCCATAGCCAGTGTGAGACAACGTCTTGATCAAGTATGCAGAGGAAACTGGCTGCGTGTGTTTGTGCTTATGATCATTGACATGACGTAAGCAGAGAAAAGTAGAGGATAACGGTAAGAAAAAAAAAAAACTGAAGAAGATGTGCGGTAATGAAGAGAGAAATCATAATTTTAAAGTAAGACAGTGACAGACTGAAGGTGAAGAGACCGGCTGAAGTTGTTCCTTTGGGAGGAAGGTCAGAAAAATCAGCCTGAACAGTATATGAAGTGATAATAGGAACTTCTGGTTTAATGTTGGCTCTGTCATATCTGCAGTAAACAAGTCAGCAGACGCTCACCACTCTTTAAAGGTTAGGTATGCAATTCTGGAGAAATCCAATACTGTGATAAATACCATGATACAGAACGAACAATAACATAGCAAGTATTGTTTTCTTAGCTAGGTTCTGGAGTAGCAAACTGTCACTACAGTTGTTGCTGCAAAGCTAATATGCACTAGCTCTAGACAGCGATACTCACAACTCTCCTGCTACTATAGCATATCTTGGTGAACTAGAAAGTAAGCTGAATGTCCGAGGACAAGCCATTTAATGTTATCTGACACACAAATCACGGCTGGATTAGGTTTGTGTGGCTCGGTCTGAGTCACTTTGTTTGTTTCCCATTTATAGGGCCAAGGTTGAGGAGAAAAGCCAGATTTCTTTTCAGCACACACAGAACGGGCAGCGAGCAGATCCTCAGGATAAACTTGCTGAATTTGACAGGACGTGTATTGGATTAGAAACGCTTACGCATTCTTTAACAAAGGGACTTACTGTCCTTGGCAGAAAAAAAACTCTAAATTACAGGCCTGTAGATTCCTTAGAACTCCTCTTGGCGTAGGCACTTTTCAGGCTAAAACACAACCTGTTACATCTTATGAGTGTGGACAGGCGAGAACGCCGCACAGCAAAGTGAATTTGCACGTCCTGGCGACGTAGGCGGTGTTAGAATCCTGCTGATGTCGAGATTATTAGCAGGGCTTGGATCGGTGAGCTACTATACGTGGTGACTTTATGGTAACATGCTAGTTGGCTTGGAACATGCTAGCATACCGAGTCATGATAGCCCCTCGTGCTTGTTGACTTGCTAACTGCTAGTTCAGAAACTTACAATTTATACACACACCTAATATGATAGCTTCCTTCTCCTCTGGTTCTCCGTTCCCTCAAAAGTCAGTACTGAACAGCTTAAAACTAGTCAAACGGATTCATTTGCCAAGTTCACTAAAACTGGATGTGAATTCTTCTTCTTTTTCGATGAGTAACTCTGCTGATTGCAGTAATCCCATTGAAAGACATGAAGTTGTTTAGAAATATTTGTTTGCATTTACATTTATTCATTTAGCTGACGCTTTTATCCAAAGCGACTCTCCAGACCCCTGACCTACAGTCGATATGTTATTGAGAATTACTACCTTGTGAGCGTTTCTGTTTTAACCCACACAGCTTTTCAAGCATTTACTATACTGGTTTAGCAGGAAACTTACATGTACATTCTTCCCACGGGCAGTTCAAAACCAGAATATCTCATGATTACATTACATTAAGTCATTTAGCTGACACTTTTTTCCAAAGCGACTTACAGTTGAACATGTCAGAGGTCACATGCCTCTGGAGAAACTCGAGGTTAAGTGTCTTGCTCAGGGAAACATTAGTGGATGTGTCAAAGAGGAGAATTGAACCCAGGTCTCTCACACCAAAGGCATGCGTCTTATCCACTGCACCACCCACATGTTTGCTGCAATAATTGCTGCTGTAAACGGCTGCCCTTGGCTTGTTCTTTTTTTTTTTTGTATTCTTCATTTCGGCTTGTTATCGTCTCCGTTGAATCCCACAAAAACATTTCTGCTCTTCCTGTGTGGCTACTGTGTCGTGTGGCTGATCCTTACCAGGCTACTCTGGACCAACCAGAAGGTACAATGGGTTGCTCACATACAGAACCCTCTGGAGTGACATTAGGGCCAAAAGGAACCATAGAATAATCCCACAAGGGCTCAGACAGATCCGGTAAAACAGACCACCAATTTATAAGGTGGTTTCTGATATCAGACATCTGATACAAACAAATAGCTGCTGTTGTTTAACCCAAAGAAACTGTCTGCGTTTTCCATCAAGACTAAAAATAATAATTCTTAATGCTCTGTGAAAGGCCTATGGTAAATTCTTGTGAAATTGTATTTATTTGTGTCCAGATAATGTTCGTCTGGCTTTTCACAGCACTAAATAATGAACCCAGTGGCTTCAAAGAAATCATGTGGATTCCTCCAGAACAATCGTGCCATTTTGCTGTTAGCGTGGGAAAGACAGACAGTCATGTCTCAGCAAAAGTTTTTTGTCATTGCTGCCTCCCTCAACTCTTTGAAGTCATAACTAACTCATGACCAGCCCACACATTGACTGATTCATACATACAATATATGCTTTATTGTAACTTCTGTTTTGCAGACCTAAATATTGGCATTGTCCGACACAAAGTACACACAGAGCCCTTCTTGTACCGAGTGACTGTGCCTTTAACAAAACAACCAAATCAAACAAGGGTTTTATATATGTTGTTATTAAACTAGCCAACTATTAGTGTTACCTATGTGGGGATTGTTGTCTGCTTCCATGATTAAGGTGCAAACAGGAGCTGCTAGTAATTAATACAGCATGAGTGACCATTGCGAAGATTTCCCCAAATGTAAACAAATATAGGATTAAAAATCAATGGGGCTCAGGTGAAGCCCACAGATAAACATGGATATGTTATGAGAACCTGGACGCCAGGAAACCCAATGAATTCAACTGCACAACCTTGCACCTCCATTTTGGCTCTACTTGGCCCATAGACATTTCATTTGGATGATGTTATGCACATTAAAATAGCTTTCCTTGCCTCTAGGACAGCCTGATACCTGAAACCTTTACAAAAAAAAGAACCAGAATATCTCATGATTACATTACATTAAGTCATTTAACTTCCAAGGAGGGTTAAAATCAAGGGCAACCGGACTTGGTTGAAGAAACTAAATACTACTTCTTCTGAAGAACTGAAGAAGTCTCTTGAATGAGAGGCGATACCTCTTTGAGTATCTCCAACCAATCGCCCTTGATTTTAACCTTCCTTGGATAAATATGACCTGGATGACTGGTTATATTCACAGACAGCGGTTTACCTTGTTTGCTTCTGGAGGTGTCCTGTGAACATTCTCAGAGAGGTCTCTTTTTTTAAAAGTGGTCCATGGGCAAAATGCATATTGGGGTGCAGGGACTTTTGTTGTTGTTGCAGTACCACAGCTGGCCACTAGGACAGGTTGGTAACAAGGTTGAAAAGCTGTAGTGAAGGTAGCTCTTTTATGCATTTATGCAGCCAACTGACTGACACCATTGTAACATCATATACTTCCTGGTATATTGAATCTAAATCTAAATATGAAGATTGTATATTTTTGTTTTACACTTTCGATACATTTATGACAGTACTTAGGCCGTTTCTCAATACCGAGTTCGCCAAGTTTGGACTTTAAATCTCACATCTCCGAAAACGTTTTTTTAAATTAGCTCTGTCTTGAGAATTCAACCACATATTTGGACTTTTAACAACAATATTCTCACATAAAAACTCTTAAAACTACTATATGTGACACAAGAACAGCAGCATTATATATTACAGTTGAAAGTTTTCTCCTCCAACATTTCCGCTTTTTTGCGGCGAAATGCATTCTGGGATATCTGCCGATCCGAAGTCCACACAAGTCACCACTGATGCAGGCTCGGTAAAACGGGCGGAGCGAGAACACATCCGGGTATTTTACTGTACTTGGCTAGAATGCGGACTTTTGAATTGGAAAAGTACTTTGGCTGCGACTGATGACGTTTCACAAGAACACAAGAACAGAAAAGAACGCAGACTGAGAAACAGAACGTACAGGAACTTTGAGTCTCTCTTCTGTCCATTCACATACTGACATACCAATTGATGCCTTTTCTCCTTATCCTAACTTATCCTGTGGAACACACACTATAACTTTTATTTAACTAGCATGTCACACGCTGTCACACACCAGCTCTTAGCCCGTGACAAAAAGGAGGTGAAACACAACAGGTTTGAATGCTGAAGAGATGATTTATTGTACAAGTAAAAGAAAAGTTAAATAATCATCAAAAGATATGTGAGGTAAAGTATCACTTGTGTCAGCAGTGAATGGATGAGTTTGTGTGTGTGCATTAAAAGCTCTTTCACAAGTAAGACCTGGTCAAGACGGGGTGTAGATAAAGCACAGGAACAACAACATCAGATCGAAACAGCAACAGCAGGTTTGACAAATATACATCACATAATACAGTGCATTAATAAGGCAGCAGTAAACACTGGCTGTGTCACATCGTGCATCATTTCATGCACGTCAGTCGATGCCCATAGGACACGTTTAACATGTCAGACGGACAGAAGTAGTAGTCAAGATAGTTGAGTTGCCACGATGTGTTTCTTCTGCGGAGTAAATGTGTTATATTTGCAGCTTTTCAGAAAGGTCAACACTTGATAACACATGGTCAAGACCGACTGCGCGTGTTGCCCTTAACAATATATGACATGCCTAGCTAATACATGTGTTGATGATGCCATAGGTTTGTTAATGAGAAGACAAACTAAAACAGCCTGGGGTTTAAGGATAACACATTTGTTGTTAACCATGATGCTTCTTGCTGTAAATACATTAAAATGTTAAAAGTAAGCTAGATTAGTGTATCTGCATTATTTAAAACATGTTAGAGGTGGACAGCTGTTTCAAGATAGATTTTAAAGAATTACCCCAACAACAGTAAAACTAAGTGGGGAAGAAATAAGCTTGGTTGTATGTAATTTCCCCAGTGGAAGTATCGTAATTAGCCCAGTATCTTTTGTGCCTGAAGTGCAAACTGATACAATAACACCATCACCATTGTTGTTTCGGTCACCAACACAAATCCCAACCTAATAAAAAATAGCACTCTCAAATTAACACATTTTAATCTGCTCTTCAGTAATCAATTTGTTGAATGCTCTAGTACCTACACACACACACACACACACACACACACACACAAAGTGGATTAATATCTTTTCATGAACCTGAGTCCCATGGCAACACCAAATCTGCCCTGTGTGGGTGTTGGGATGATCGAATCCCCCAGACAGATCACCGCATGATAACACAGGCCTCAGCGCTGCCATGTGAAGAGGTCACCCATTGATAATAATGACCTGGTGCTTCACTGGCCTGTGGTGATTGGTTACGTTTATTCAGGCGTTAGTTAGAGGGGCAAATCAATGTGATTTAACAGTTTTGACTCCTGAGGGTGTGGTGTATGTAGTACAGAGGGGGGGGAAAGGGAAAGAACGCATAAGGAGGAGCCTGTGAAGTTGGTGTAGGAGGATGAAAGAGAAAAGGCATGAAGGAGGAGGAGGAGGCGAAGCAGGGGGAGGAAGATCAAGAGCAGAATTGGGATAAGGACAAGTAGAGGTAGAGGAGGAAGGTTGAGGTGAAAGAAGGTCAGATAAAACGTCCTGTGGTGGCGTGCGGTGTGTCCTTTGCTAATCCGTCACTCCCGCTGACACACGCAGGCTTGTTATCTGTTGTTTTGTCTACTGGAGGATAGATTTGTTCATTCTCAGCATCTTTTTATCTGTGGCTGACTGAAAGGAGTCCCCTTTTCATGTAAGCAACTGACCGTAAGACAGAGAACTCAGATCACCACTGAACCAATCCCCCATTTATTTTCCTGATGCAAAGTTTTGGTCAAAGTTAGGACCCCATTAGTTTGTATACTTAGAGAGTAATTTAAGAATAAATTTACAGTTTGAGTTACTACTTTAGTTGATTTTAACCCTACTCCTTAGTGCTCATTGTTTCCAGAGAATGAATGAAATGAAGTGTCGAGCAAAAGCAAAAAATGTGTAGCAAAAGCTCATTTACCTTGATCTAGCTTCCATGCTCAGGCCCTATATTTATTTATTTTTTTAATTCATCACTTCATAAAGTACATATTCTCTAATAATTCCTCTTTCTCTTCCTGTCTGTCTTTTCTCCTTGCAGATCTGGTCTCAGTAGACCTGGACCAATATGATGTGGTTTCTCTGACTGATGCTCTCAGAGGTTTCCTGCAGGACCTGCCTGCCCCCGTCATCCCTGCCACAGTCTACAGCGAGCTGGTCTACACTGCTCAAGGTACAGTGTGGCACACTGCAACATACACAGGTGCACTGATGGTCGTCCTG
This sequence comes from Lepomis gibbosus, assembly GCA_029875015.1. Classification (NCBI taxonomy): domain Eukaryota; kingdom Metazoa; phylum Chordata; class Actinopteri; order Centrarchiformes; family Centrarchidae; genus Lepomis; species Lepomis gibbosus. The sequence goes on from JAPMOB010199944.1 coordinate 12,460, forward strand.
GGTAAAACTGTCCCACACCTCCAGTGGTATCGGCGCATATAGAGAGTTCTGGTTTAATTTATCAAGGTTTTGACATTTTCACCTCCCAGATTCCTGCCTCCACAACAATACAATGAACGCATCCTTTCAGGTACAGTGTCCTGGTTATTATAGATTAGGTCTCTCAACATCTATGAGACAAATAACACCATAACTACCTGCATGGTAAGTTTTAACTGTAGGCTTAAACTCTGGAGCTCAACATGAGCTCAGCAGAGGTGTAGCGCTATTTGTTCCTTAGCGCACTCATGCGTGCTTGTTTCGAAGGTGTTGTAACCACTGTACAGTGGCAGGTCTTCATACATTAGACCGCTATAACTAACCACATGATCAAATGTTAGACTGACTTTATTAATAGTTTCTACTTTTAGAGAATATTACACAGCAGTCAGCCAAACACCTTGCTCAGGCTTTGTAATGTTTCTTTGAAAATGCATCACAAAGAAAGAAACTGTGTAAGAGTGAATTAGAGACTTTATTGTCATTCAACTGCACATTCACAATGCACATTAAATGAGATTACGTCGCAAGGCTCCAATAAAAAGAAAAGAAAAAACAGTATAAATATAAGTATATACAATATAAAATAGGATTTAATATAGCTAAAAGAATCAGAAACCAAATAAAATAAATTAAATATTGTGACGTTTGTCAGGAATGTAGCAGCAACAGAAACATATGTACAGAGAGATTATTTGTAAAACAATATGAATAGTGCAAATATCTGTAGCAGCAGGATGTATTGTAACAGTGAGACACACAGTATAATAGTGCAGGTAGTATTAGTTACTCAGTTCAATAGAGTTCAGTGTCCATGTAAAGTGACTAGTGTCGTATGTATGGGGGGAGAATTATTGGGAGTTTAGCAGTCTCATGATGTTAGGGATGAAGCTGTTGTGGAATCTGGATGTTCTGCATTTGAAGCTGCTGAACCTCTTGCCAGAGGGCAGCAG
>JAPMOB010199945.1:0-22428 GCA_029875015.1 Lepomis gibbosus
CCCTCCACAGAGGGTAGGACCTCTGACCAAACTATTATTTTTCTTATGATATTTTCACTTTGGCAATAAGGATGTTTTGCTTTTTAAAATCAAATTTTTTGACACCCACTTTGTTTTTCAAGTAGGACATTCATGTGAGACTGTGTTTTGTTGGGCCTGTTTTAGTCTGAAAATTACCTGCTTGCACACACTTTTGGAAGACCGTTAAAGTTACCCTGCAAAACAAGGACTTTGTGCTGGTGGACTGCCATTCAGCAAGTTGATGGGATAACAAACATTGCCTTTATTTTGGTCAAGTGAGTAGAATAACACACAAGGGGGGTGGGTTGGTTGGTTTTTACCCATTCCTGTGTTGACCGGGGAAGTTTACAGTCACTCATCTTCATCCCCTGCCTCTGGACTCAGATGGGAGACACGATGGGCAGCCAGGGCAGCCCAGTGAAAAGCTACGACTACTTGCTTAAGTTCCTCTTGGTCGGAGACAGCGATGTGGGCAAAGGAGAGATCCTGGACAGCCTGCAGGACGGATCAGCCGAGTCCCCGTACGCATACAGTAGTGGTGAGTCACTCTAATCTCAGCTGACTGGGACCTGTTGGCTCAGTTTTGCCCTCTTAGATGATGAGCTCCTTGTGTTGTGTCATGCTTGTTTATTACAAAAGCCCTGAACATACTAGCTGCGTATTTTGCTGTGTGGACTGTGGAGAATACACAATGAACTCTCTGACGCTTATAACACAGAGGATTCACATGGAAGTAAGTCAGACAGTCATGACTGTACATGCATTGTTGTTCAGTTAGAGGATAATTTTCCTATAGTCTAGTAACCAAACAATAGGTTTTAGACCTAAACATTAGATACTGAATATTTTCCAGTCAAAGTCCTCCCCCAGAATGATGGTTCCCTGTTTGTCCCTTGACAGCTTCAGTGGTGTCCAACTTTGAAAAAATAAAGGAAGCTGCTAACCCAACTATAGCAATATGCTTTGGTATTTGCATACAAATGTATTTAAGCAAAATAAATCATCTCTAGGTGTGATGTAAACATTGTTGAAGCTGATTGGATTAGATTATCATTTGTATTATTTAATTGCATTGGTTTGTTTAGCTAGTTTACATTTTGCTCCATCCCCCATGCTGAGGAGGGATAGGCCGATGGAGCTGTGCCCTATCCAATGAGCTCTGCCCGGGTGTAGGAGCTCAGATCACCTGGCTCTCTTAGTGCTGGTGCTCCGGGGCTGACAGCCACTATCTGATCACTGCCTGCTGCTGCTGCTGTAGTCAGCTGGTGGTCTGTAGCTGCTGTACATGCACACTCCCATCAAAGTGAAGCCCTAGAACAAGAGCAGAAAAAACACAGCTGAGAAGAATAAAGGACCATACATGTGTTTTTTTTAGCCCATTTAATACACATCAAACACATTACCGTTGAGCAGGAATTTCCATGGTTTAGTTTTTTAGAAGTAAATGGTACCCTTTTATTGCAATTGTACTAATATACAACGAAACTAGGAGTGCTACTCAGTGCAAAGTCAAACAACTGAATCATTTCACTGTGTTTCTTCTAGTTTTTTATTGTTTCAGTTTGAGAATCAGTTTGGCTCATTGCACAGCTTTGCATTCACAAACTAACTCATGTTATGGTGTGGCTTTTCTATAAATAGACTTTCCTTTCTTAAATAAATCTGTTGCTTTGTCATTATAAATACCACACTGCTCCTCCTATGCATGTGAATGTGTGAAGTTTGCTTTGCTGTCGCTATACTATTTACCCCGTGTTTGCTCAAATAATCCTTTTAACTGTATTTCTCCAAAGTAAAGGAACAAATAATGTAGAAATAAAAAATCCTTGGGCGTGGGAGTAAATCCACTTGGGCAGGTTGCTCTAATAAACTCTACATATGGAAAATACTTATTTACTTAATACATATCCTGTTATTGTTGTACGTTTTGTAGTGGAAAGCACTCTGCACTGAAAGCTACATTACAGCGCGCACAATAAAAACAGACACTGTTTTTCACTGTGATGGATTACCTCCACACAGGCGCGTTTTTAAATGGCTGCTAATTCATTTTGCATGGAAAGCAGGAACAAACACACATGTAAAGCACTAAAATTCTGCAGAATGCATTGGAAAATATTCAGCATGCATTTAAATAATTTTGTAAATTGGGTTTAACTGCAAAAACTCGTGCATGGTCATTAAAGAGCACAGTGTTACTCCTTACTCTGCTGATATGTAGTGTATGAATCCTGTATCACTGGAGTCACTCTGATGATGCTAAGATGGGTTCTTTGAGTTTTTTAAGGAATAGTAATGAGGTGCACAGCAGGGCAGAAAAGAAACGAGAACGCATCCATCATTTGCGTGCAGCCTAGTTAGACTCTCTCCTCCACTTTAAACCACTGATCCAAGAATATAAGGTGCTCAGTTATTTATTTCTTAAGAGATAAATCTTGCATGTGCACTGATTTTTTTGTCAGAAATGTGTGTATATATAAAGATATTAACCGTCCTCCCCCGAGATGCTCTTGTAGGTTAGGGCTGAACGATAGGCTTTATTTATAATTGTGTGTTATAACACATTTTTACCGTTACCATAAAAGTTCCAGCTCCTCAGATTTGGATATTGGTCATATTTAAATTTCAATAATATTTTGTTTAGCCCCATTTATGAATCCCTTAGGTTGAAAGCAGCTGTTCATGAAAAACACACGAGTCAGCTTTTCTAATTCTGCCAAAGGGTGATGCTGCATGTTGGCATTTGGCAGCAGTGTGAAGACCTTCACAGGTCATGTGTGTTTTCAGGCACCCAGTGTTTCATTTCAGCGGGTGACGGTGATTTAGAGAAGGAGCTCAAGTCCACATTGTGGTTAAAGTATTTCTGATTGTTGGTGGCTCTGATTGCACTTTCTGTATGCACAGTAGGTTTTAGACAGTGAAATGTTTTCAAATATCCATTTTGGAGGCAAAAAGATTATTCAGTCAGTCAAGATTAATGGTTTAAATCCTTTCTCAAGAAAAAAGAGAAACTATTCTCTGCTTGCAACTCATGCAAACCATTGTTAACTAAAAATCGTTGTTTGTTGTACAAAACAAGGGATTTAAAGACGTTACCCTGGTGTTTAGGCAATTGTGACGGACATTTTTCAAAGTATTCTGATATTTTTAGAAACCAACTAATAAATCTGAAGAATCTGCAGATTGTAGCACAACTTACTGCCCAGTCCTAGATGAAACTTGACAGGTAAAAAGCATTTTAAAATGCATCTGCATTAGTGTGGTTGTGACCTTGAGGCTTCCGAACACAGAGCCCGTGGAGAACCTGTCGTTCTTCTAAAGCCAAAAACGTGGGCCTGGCCAGCTTCCAAAGCGTCTCTAAAAGAGGAAGATGTCCTAATTGATGTAAGGAAGATCAAAAAGCCTTCAAACGGCTTCATTAAAAATGGAGGGCAGAGTGGATCTCAGCTGAACACTCTACAGATGGGATATTTTGCTATTGATTTTCATCCCTCTGGCGGTGAGAGGTTAGCGTGGAGGGAAGGGGGGTGCTCGAGACGAACCTAAATATTTTAGGAGGAGAAAATCAGGACAAAAGAGCAGATCTTAATTGGACGACGTTGTCCTCAGGCTATGATTGGTTTCCTTCCTGATTTGGGGCAACCAGCTGGGTAGACCCGTCTGTCGCATTTCCTCCTTGGTGGTCAGTGATTGGGTGCTTTATTGATCAGACTAGTAATCAGAATATTGACTAGATATAATCACAAACGTGTCATCGTTGTCCCTCAGGTATCCGACGCGATGCAGCTCGGGAAGATTTTTCAGTGTAGCATGTAGGTTTTCAGCGCTGACACTAGTTTAGTAGTCAGTTAATCACTTTAGTAATTTGTTAAAGAAAATGTTAAACATTGGCTGGTTCCAGCTTCTGAAATATGAAGAGTTGCTGTGTTTCTTTGTCAAGTAAGATTAGAAATTGAACATTTTTGGATTTTAAACTTTGCTTTAGAAAAAACGATCAATTTGAAGACGTCACCTTAATTTTTCCAATCTATGGACAATCATATAATCGCATCAATAATAATCTGTAAACACCTGGTTCCACGTTCTCAAATGTTAAAATTTGCTGCGTTTCTGTATCGTTTAGGATAGTGAACAGAATATCTATATCTTGTTTTGGGCTGAACAAGATGTCACCTTGTGTTCTGGTAAAATTGTAAAGAGCCTTTTTCACAACTTAAATGGACTAAAAAAGTCAAATAATTTAATTGCAAAGAGCACAAATGTTTTCTTTGACCCTAAAACATTCATTTTACCATCAAAGTAGGCTGGAAGCAGTTAATTCTAATCAATTAATCGACTAATCATTCCAGCTGTGGTTGTAGTCCCATCTGCCAGCTGACACCCTTAAGCTCACATAATATAGCATATTTTGTAGACTTTACATTACAAAGCTGTCGATGAAAGTAGCATATGGAAAAGTGTTTTGTTAGATCCAAGGAATTAAATGCCAAGGTACTTCATCTCACACAATAAATCTAGAGATATTAAAGGGATAGCTGTCTCAGTAAGGACGGGATAACAGAGTGTCTGCCGGCTGACAAATCTCTATTGTCTCGCACTACGTATCATCATAAGAAGAACCAGCCCTACTTCGTTTCCCCTGATGGTTAAAATAATTCATTCATTTCGACTAAATTCCTTTGTTTTATCTCACCTCTGTTTCCTCCTTTTGTTTTGAATTTCATAGTCAGTTTGATGCTAGCCATCAGATAACACCAGCCGTGGAGGGGTGAAGCCAATTAAAATGCAAAAGCAGCTTGAAGGGACAGTTTTCAGTGCAGCTGCGAGACGCTTAAATCTTTTTTTCATTCAGCACATTAACAATGGAATATTCCCCAGAGGGTCATGCAGGCACGGCGGCCCATTGTTTGTCTATAGACTGGCTGTTTTGACAGTGGCATAACCATAGACCGTTATCGCTGGATGCAGGCCAGCTCAGAGATAGACACCCCCCCCTTATTTTGCCCGTCTGAAGGAGAGAGGTGTTTACAGTGTTGGTAGGTAACTAAAAAAGCTGAACCCGGTCTAATCCTCTTGAAAGATGCACACAGACTGTTCAGTATTTCTACAGAGCTTGGCTATAAAAGCAGTCTCTCTGCTGTTAAATCAGATTTTCTGCACTTTGCTTTCTGATTTCCCTATTTCATTTCTTCCTTCACAACCTCTACATGTTATTTATAACCTTCAGATGTAATGTATTTCACACAGGACACCAGTGCTTTCCACAGGATTTTGTGAGACTATGGTTCTATCAAGATTATTTTGTTGAGGAAAAGGGACTGAAAAAAAGATTTTACTCATGCATATTTGTTGAAAAAAAATATTTATCATAATAGTTTTGCATGTTCTGCCACGGATTTGTGAAGTGATCTATTGTTTGGCATCAAGTGTTTGTTCTGACCTTAAAGAAAACCACAATTAACCATCTGGTTTCTTCAACTTTCACTCAGCAATAATTAACAGACACATGTAACGTGTTATATTTACTGTGGATATAATTCAATAGATCTTATTTCCGTACTGTATATACCAGACATACGGATGTTGTCACATGCGTATCCTCGTAGTTTGATAAATTATATTGTATTATCTGTCGTTTATATCGCATAGAGTTCAGCCTTCACCGCCTCTCTTCAGGTCAGAATGTCAGACTGCAACACTTGTCTTTGTAAAATGAGAGAATGACAGATTAAGTCTCTAACCTGCCTGTCAGCTCGCTCTGTGACCTTTCATTTACCGTAAAGGCTCGAATACACATGAACTCAAAATTTAGGTGTGACTAGCTTGACCGCATTCTTTGAAACGAGTGACACTGGAAACACTCAGAGCTGTTTAAACCTTTAAGATTACCGTACTGACCTCAAAGCTACACAGTTTATATAGTAAGGCTGTACTTTGGCTTTCTCTTATGGCTTACTTAGTGTTTAACAATATATACTAGGAGGCAATATACAAACATCATTTATATTGATGTGGCTGTTAGCAGCCATACTTGTCTTATCAGTGCTTCCGTAAACAGTTACTCAATTGATTTTCTGGAAAATGTACTAATAATTAAGTAATTAGAGTTGATATACTGTGAGTGTGGCCCGCTCTTAGGCTTATTACTGCAGTGTTTTGTACAGTGTCATCAAAAGATGAACATTATAAGCTTCCCAGATTTGAGCATGTTAGAACAAGACAAGAAATTTAGCCGACTCCCAGAATAGAAGCAGCAGTGTCCAGCTTAGATATCAGAGAAGCTATTGATCATCTGGGATATCTGAGTGAGCCCTGGCAATGGGAGGAGAGGAAGCACTTGGTACAAAGCCCTGCACTTACTCCAATTCAATTAGGCTAGCCTGAGCTCAGCACTTTAGCTCAGCAGCAGCTTTATGTTGCCTGGAAAATTGGAAGATATTGCTAATGTCGTTAGCCAGCAGCTGCTACCTGCCAGAGGCGGACTCAGCCATGTGTGAGAGTCTGGGAACTGGGAAGGCTCTGCTCGCTCAGACATTACTGTTAATGTGTTCCTTATTCTTAATGTCTAATGTTAAAGCTGATGCATTAAAACATAGATCCGTTTTGTGAATGTGCGAGGAAAGCTAGAGGTGGAATGATGCTGCTGCTGAATGATCGGTTTGGTTGCAGAAAATGAATCAATGTCACTTCTTAAAATCATATTAGCGAATTATCTAGTAAATGTACCAGATCTGCTGCAAATGCAATTTACTTTTCTCTATTTTACAGCTCAGCATTATTAGAATGCCCTTTGGCTAAGGGCAGTCTGCTTTTGTCTTTATTACAAAATAATTGATCGTTAAAACTTTAATATTTTTAAAGGTTAAATATTTTGAAAAGCCCCAAATGAACAGTGTTTACCCTGTCTGTGGCTGCCAGTTACAACAGTGATTCCTAAATCTTGTCTCACTCTAAAATGTCTCACAAATAGAGTTTAATGTTTCTTAAGACAACTGGTCTCTGATTTTTAGAACAAGAAGTGCATTTGTACAACAGTGGCCCAGAAGAATAAGACATCAGGCTTTCACACACACACACACACACACACACACACACACACAACTTGTTAGTAGATACAGTAATTATTGTGACTAAAACAGGTGAACAGTTTATGGATTAATATTGTATATCGTATTGTCACTGAATTGTATTTCTATAGAGAAACGATGTATACTTAGAAGCTGCTAATGACCTACTAGTTGCCTGTTCATGATACCAAAAAGGACAACAATGGAAATAAGCTGTTTGGCTTTATTGTGTTTTTATCCTTTTCATTTTTTTATAGTTGGGGTATCTCTTGGTAGATAATTTTATATTTACAATCAATAAAGAAGTTCAGGCAATAGTTGGTCTGACTGATAATTAGACAAATACTAAAAATGATCAGACTTATTCTTAAAGCGGCCAGTAAACACAAGGTCGGGCAGTTTATCTCTTGTCTTTGGTGGAAAGGTAATTTAAATAGCATTTAGCTGGTTCTCTTTTCGGGGCAGGGTGGAGACGCATTTTGTAACAAGTTCTTCACAATCGCACATAAAAGTGTTGCGTAAAAAGATAAACATGTCACGGGAGGTTGGAAAACACAGATTATCCAGTGGTTCACCTGTTTGCCCTCAGGTGGTATAAGGCTCGGTGAAAACGACAGGAAACTGGCGAGCACACTCGGGGGAACATGTGGAGACATGGGGCAGCTGGGCGACAGGTGTAGCAGTCGGACAGGTTTGTCAGAAATGAGCGGAGAGATTTGTTAGCAGGCTGAACACAGCTGCCTCCGTCCTGACAGCTAAACTATAATCATGGTTTTTGTAACGCACATTAGAATGACTTTAGTTTTTAATTTCAGCATGGTTGGTGGGTCGGTCCACGACTTTGGTCCAGACGTAGAAATATCTCAACAGCTATTGGATGGATTGATGTGACATTTGGCTCAGACATTCACGTCCCCCTCAGGATGAATTACTGTAATAACTTAAGTCATCTTCAGACTTTTTATCTAGTGCATCAACAAGCAACATTTTTATTTGTCCAATACTTTGATGACCAAATACCTGCAGAACTAATGACATTGCCTTGAGCCTCAGGTGCGCTTTGTGTAGTGCTAAACTTAAGGCCAATTTAAACTTCTCCGTTGAATATACTCCATAGCTATGCCATAGCCCTGTACTCTTCGCCATAGCCTGACTCGCACTTCCCCATAAATGTAACTCCACTTTGTGGTGAGATAGCCTGCAAGAACTGCGACTGGTCAGCTTGGTAGCATCGCATTTCCTGCAAGCCCCCAGGAAGTGCTCTGTGCTGTGAAGCAAATTTTACTAGAGGCCAAACCAGACATATATCCATGCCATAACAGGCAACATGGTGGGTACTTTGTTTGAGCATCAAACCCCCTCACAAAACGACTTGATCCATTAGATCCACTAGATACCATTAGATTAGTATATCATTTTACACCCATCTAAGTTAGCAGAGGGCTAAACCAGAAGTCAACGCCGCCAAACATAATAACCCCACAGCCAGCTAGCGTTTTGGCGGCGTAATTGCAGAGCGATGCCTATACTGTCGCACAAGTATAAAACACACCAGCGTGGCTACATGCGTAGACCTGATGCAGAAGTATAAATTGGTGAACATGGTGAACATAAAAATGCTCACATGAAGTTTGTATTTAGCTCTAAGCACCACGGTTATGACCAGATTCTCACATTTCAGCTTTAAAATAAAAAAAAAAGAATAAATAAATAAGTTAAAATATGTCGACAGTCTTATTTTGTATTTCTGTAAAATTGTACACAATTATACAAAGTACATACAAACATGGCTGTTTAATACCAATCAAGAAAATGTGAAAGGGTGATCTCCACAAACGCATTCAAACAATGGCCGTCACCATGACGGTGAGGTTGACTGACTCAAACCGTTAATCAAAAACAAGTCAGCGAGTCAGAGCTGAAAGATCTCCACTGCAATGTGTTTTGTGTCACCCGTAAAAACGCAGTTGTCATATTTTTCCGAAGCTGATCACAGTTTACTTTGATTTAATTTAAGTGTCTCAAATAGAAAATGTTCTCTGTATTGAAGTCGTGATCGATGCTGGCCTTCCTGATGCATCCATTTGCCTAATGCCGCTCTGACCTTTGTCTCTCTGTCCAGGTATCGACTATAAAACCACCACCATCCTTCTGGACGGGAGGAGAGTGAAGCTGGAGCTTTGGTAAGCGCACTGCTGAACAACCACCCTGTTGTTGTTGTCTGTACAATGGAGAGAGTGACCTCTTTTTCTGGCATGAAATCCCTCGGTACTGTTGTGTTCTAGACCGCTTAGACCTTTTTACGGGTTTGTTCAGCCAAATTGGGAAAAAAAATGTATAGTGTTTTGGCTTTTCATCTGCCCTGGTGTTAAATATCTGTCTCTTGTGGTGCTCACAGCATTGACAAATGACACATGAACAAAGCGAACATGTTTATCCAGCAGCAGTTTCTGGAAAACCCTCAACTGTTTTCATAAGTAATGTCTTCTGTAGAACGTAGCTCCAGTGAAAACTGATCTGTGTTGAGTTATCTGGGGTTTGGCTTGAACTCGACAAAGGCTTAGGAGGTGACAGACGTCACCTGCACAACTGCGCTCCTTAAAATCTCTTTGAATTTATTTAAGTGTCCTCAGCCAACAGTTGGGAATCTTAAATGTTAATTTTGTTGGAGTTTAATAGGTTGATGTCACCTACAGTGTCTCTGAGCACACTGATGCAGACTCTAGTAATTCACCTTAAATCGGCGTCTTTTCCCACCAGGCTGCAGCGAAAGCAGCTCTTCTCAGCTCAGGACTACCCTCTCCTGTGATCTTTAATCAATAACACTATTGGTATTTAAGGAAATAATGTAGCTGGTTTTGAAAACTTAGCTTTAAAAAAAACAATCGATTTAAAACCCTCGACATTTGTCTTAACAGTCTTTCCACAGTAACATTTTTGAATGTCACTTTTCAATGCAAACAAATTCACAGTCACCTGCTTTGTATTTGGGTGGAGGCAGAAATCACAAGGCACATATTTCAAAAATCTTTGTTCACCCGTAAAGGTATGTCTGTTCACAAAGAAGAAGTGTGAATTTGACAGCTTGTGTTAATTCGCCACAAGCAGCTGGAGTTTACCGATTGTTCAGACATGAACTGTTAGAGCTGACTTTGTGTGCCGTGTTTGTGTGACGGCTCAGACAATGACTGGATCCCTCCAGTCTTTTCTCTCTGCACGTTCATGAAGTGGAGTCCAGGATAAGCACGGATATTTAACTCAAACTCACACCGCCGTGGCATCACCTAACATCACGTGAAATGTGCCCACTCGCATCTTTTCACTGACTTTATATAGTCTTGCTGCATCAAAATTTTACTTCCATCTGAAACAAACCTTCTCTAAATTAAACCAACCCTTTAACTTCCTAACTGACGCTGGTCTGCAGGTTGGCAAGTCATTATAAACTCCTGTTATGTCACCATTGTTCAAACACACAAAACTTAATTAGAAATTCTTCTGGCGGTCGTAAAGTTCCCAAAGATAAAGAATATAGCAGGCTGAAATTTGGGGAAATGTGTATAAAATGATGCCCAATGCATCTTGAATATTTCTGTTTGATGGAATAGTGCATCCATAAAGACATGGGTCTGAATATTTCACTCGGTATAAACATCACAGAGCTTCAATGAAGAGTTGGAACAACATGACACAGAATATATATTTGTATCTGATACTGTCAGACCTTGAAAGCTACTTCAGGGAAAATGGGTTTCATTTACATAATGCACGTTACATTTTAAAAGAGGCAATAGAGCAAAACAAAACACTAAGTTGGAAGGGTTATATAATGGATAAGCCACAAAACATTAGAAGGCATCCTGTCCTTACACAGTGTGAAGTAATACATGCCTCACTAATAATCAGTAGAGGTGCAGCAGATGAGTGTAGTTGTCGAGACACTCTGCAGTGCAAGGCGAGGCCTGTTTGGTGGAAGTAGGCCAAGGAATTCAGCAACACAGGGGAGAAGCAACGTCTCGTCTTCCCTGCGGAGAGAGAAAAGTTTAAAGGCAGTCGTATGATGCAGACACTTCTTTATTTCTGCAGCCGCAGTCTGTCACTCTCTGCTCACTGTTCTACTGTCTCGGTGCTTTCTTTCCTCATCAGACTCTTCGCCTCGTCCTCTGCTTCCCCCCCACTTCTGTCTCTGTCGCCGTCTGTGTTTGTCTTGCGTCTCATGTCAGGCCCGGGTTTGGTCCTCGATGCTCATAACTACCGCTTTTCTAGTTAGGTTTTACCTTCTGGCAGCTGACTGTTAATCTTTCTTTCTTCTTTTCTCTTTCTTCTTCAGGGACACATCAGGACAGGGGAGGTTCTGCACCATCTTTCGCTCATATTCCCGTGGGGCTCAGGTGAGGAACAAACAACCAAAACAGACAAGTGGTCGACCGATATGGCTTTTTTAATGGCCAATGTGGATATTTAGAGAACAGTGCGGACGAGGGCTGATATCAAAACAAAGAAATGTCGTGTATAATCCTTTATTCCTGCAGAGTACACTCTAATACACATGTTATCAAAGCTAGTAACATGTTGTTGTGGATGAAAGCTGTATTAAGGAATGAAATAGAAACACAACTGGTGTTTAAGGGAGACTGGGTCATTCAGCTGCATTGCACTCTACAGTATAACTATATATTTTACCCTTGACATTAATGGTGTTAGATTAGATCTGCTGTCATTTAACGCCTTGTGTTATGCAGGATATCAGCTGATTAATCCATTTATCATTTGAAATAAACCTGCTTGATCTAAAGGTCCAGGTTTGGGCCTAAGGGGTTAAAGACAACGTGACTCTGTGCTGGCTACACAGATTGTACGTTTACACACCAGCTGTTCTGTGTGTCTGTCCTCAGGGGATCCTGCTGGTGTATGACATCACCAACCGGTGGTCATTTGACGGAATCGACAGGTGGATCAGAGAGATCGATGAGGTGAGTCTCGGAGATGGATGAACGCATGATTGGTGTGATGGAGGTTGGCAGGGTGGTTATTTGCCCGTATCCAGCTTAGAGCCCAGGCAGGTATCCTACTTGGGGAGCGAAGTGGAAACACTGGACTTGCTGTAGTTTCTGGATCACAAATCTCAGGTTTAGGTCGTGCTCCAGAGCAGGATAACTTCAGAGGGACAGATTAAAGTAATGTTATGAAGCCCTACTGTTCTGCTTTTTAATGATTGTAATAGTGAATAGGGACCTACCCAGCTGTACAGGAACAGTGTTGATCCTTAATATTGATGTACCTCTTTGTCAGTAGTTAATAATAATACGGTGGTTCACTTTTGCTCTGTGATCCGTAGGCTTTAGCTTCTGTCTTTATTTTTTTCACGTCAGTTTGACATCCTGAATACAGCTTTTAAACAGCAAAGCTGTCTGCTTCTTTCTGGGATCGCTTTAGACAGTGGCAGCGGCGTGATAAACGTCCGACAGGTCCGACAGTTTGTCGGAACAACAGTAACTAAGGGGGGCGTGGCTTAGCGAAGGGTCAATTATGTCAATAGATGGCAGAAAGGATTTTTGTCTTTTGTATAACAGACAGAGATAATTTCCTGCAGCGACCGCCATAATAATGGTGATTATAGCTGGGGTTTTTATTCCTGACAGGTTTCCTGGCAGTGTATAGATAGCTTTTACCCAAAGTTAGCTTGGGTATTAAGAACCATTACCAAATTTTAAAAAAAAACATGGATTCAAAAAGAGACGTGTATTTCAGATCGATATTTCAATGGCGCTCCCGATTGAACTGCAGTGAGCATTTTACATTCCATTAAAAAGTTATTTATTTGCCACGTGAGAAGGGAGATTGCCGTTTGAATTCCTTGACTGCGGCGGACCGCAGCAATCTCTCCAAAGTTTGGCTCAGCTTCACTAAAAAAAGAGAACGACACAGCAAAATGCAAAACCTCCAGGAAGTAAGTAGGTTTAGTGCGAGGTAGGAAGCGGCTCTGACATGACGACGCGTTTGCTTCAACACGGCGTGAATCAGAAGGAGCGCACCGTGTTCAACGTGTCGCGCTCTCCCAGCTACAGTGAGGTCCCAGATACAGCTAACGCTAACAGTAGCAACGTCTCAGGTACGAAACACAGGTGAGCTGGCGTTCACCTTTTATACTGAAGGGAAACGAATGATAAACTACAAATGATTCAATATATATTTTTCTTTGAGACGTGTCCCAGAGACGCCCCTCTAGGACAGAGACTCCTTTCCTGTAGCCATGAAGGGGAACATGAAGGTGACCGAGCGCTGACAAGATCTGTGGTGAAGGGGTTGGAATCATTACCGGGATTTGATAAGAACCAGATTTGATGAAATTAAAACGATACCCCGCCCTAAAGTTAGCTGAGCCAGCTAACTTCTCCTTCAACTGAAGTAACTCTTTGTTTCTCTCTGGGAAAGGTTCGCGGGAGGTCAGGACTGTTGGCAGCAGAGCAATATCTTATCCAGAAATCAGCACGCTCCTCAAGAATGAACCTTGCTCAGGACTTCTTGTGCTCCTGTTTTATTGCTCTAAAAGTCCAGCTGGATCTTCTTATGACTCTGCTGCGATGGTGGAAGTGTGATCTTTTTGCTTTTAGACTCCAGCGAGTAGAACAGTGTTCCCGTTTGATGGGACAAAGGGTCAGTGTTAAGTGAATCACTTAACCTGGTTGTGTGGGCTACTCTCATCATGTCCTTCCTGCTGACTTAGGAACAAAGAGGATGTCCGTCTGTGTGTGTGTGTGTGTGTGTGTGTGATATTTTTGGCCTGTGGAATGTGTGTTTCAGTTTGGCCTTTCCTGCTCCACCCCCCACAGACGCGGTGTGGTCGGACACTTTTAAGGACAGAGCTAAAGTGGAGATGGAGGGTTTAAAAAAAAAAATCTGAGGAGGGTGAAAGTTAAACCGTGTGTAGAGAAGAACTAAAGCAGATGTAGGTTCTTTAGGTTTAATCACCTGTTATGGCTCGTATGTGGAAAGGGACCAATCTTCACATCTGAAAATCAAACTGAAAATATTTGCGATTATTGCTTTATAAAATTGCTCTTTCAGCTTTTATTGTGTGCTAAACATTACAGATTGTATTACTGTTACTATTTCTTAGTTTCACGCAGCGTCTCGGTTCAGTTCAACACTAAGAAAATCCCCTTGCAGACACTTGACACATGGTTGATGTACTGTATGTACTCATGAAGAACTCTTAGAGAAGTGTACAGCTGATTTGTGTTGCCTATATCGCTCTGAAGAGAAAACCGAGTTGACTGTGATTCATTGATATTTCTCACAGTGACAACAAACATACCCACCCACATCAGCAAAAACCTTTAATCGTCCCCACTGGGAAAAATATCTGGCCGCCAGAAACACAGAATAAAATACATAAAACATATCATTAAACTATGTCAAACATGACCACAAATATTTAACCTACCACACATGTAAAAACACGTCCGTATAGCAGCATAACATGAAACTTGCACGACATGTGACCATCATTATCAATCCAATTAGTTAAAACAACATAATCACCCACTTATTTTAAATGCTTAGAGAAATGTCTGGACCTAACCCAACATTCATCCAGAGGGTAGAAGCTCAAACTCTCCACACAGTTCGACATGAGAGACCTTTGAATTTGCTCACTTGTGGAAAATGTTAGATCAGGCAGTTCAGCACCGATGATCTGACTTGCCACTGGCAAAATACAAACCCTGGCGCCTTTAGAAAAACCCTCAGTTTTTGCTTCTCCTGCTTTTTCCACCACTGTCACCGCTGCTGCCGCTACAGCTGTTACTGTTTCGTCTGTGACTGCTGCTGGAACGAGACTGACCTCAGCGGACAGACTCTCCAACGCTCTGAAGAGAGGCTGATGAGTGGTGACAGTCTGGAGGAGCGAAGGAGTAAAGGAGGAGAGAGGTCGGCCTCTCGCTGCCATCATGTTTCATTCAGTTTGTCAGAACAGATGGAGATAAATTAGAGAGACCTGAACCCAAGTGGCAGGACAAGATACACGCTGCCTCCTTTGAGAGCTTGTTGAATTAATAACAAGCCTCCGCTGGTCACGTTGAATGAATGCGATGTCTCTCATTCAGTTCCTTTCTCCGTCATTTAAATCAGCTGCAGATACTTTATAGCTGAGATTTTTCTAATATCATCAAAGCATAACAACTTTCCGGTTTCATTTTGGAGAAACACAGACATGCTAGCTTGCTTTGCTTAAATACGTCCAAATAATTAACAACAAGAGCAGTGATTGGTCCGCATGCAAGACAATCACTCTGCTCTAAAAAAAAAAAAAGACATTTTAATCAGGTTCCGCACAGATCCAGTAACTGTTAAGATGTCTCGCTCTGGATCAAAATGTTGGCCGGCCCTCACCTCTAACTCGAGCATGCAGATGTTTTCCTTATTTATTTAACCTTTTATTTATGGGCAGTAGGTTGGCTGAGCAGACACACTCTTCTACAGCTCAGTAGAACAAAAGCCAGGGACAGACAGAGTGAAATTAATAAAGAGAGGTACTGGATCAGTGAAAGCAAGCGCAGACAGGCAGAGCGGTTATTGTTCCTGCATTATATTATTACACAGAGGAAAAAGGTTTGTTGATATAAAACATGTTTGAATGTCAAAACAAATATTAGATAACAGAAATGCAGCCATCAACGGATATTTATTCTGTCCTGTGTTTGATTTTTTTTCCCTTCCCAGCATGCTCCAGGCGTACCTCGAATCCTCGTCGGTAACCGCCTGCATCTGGCCTTCAAACGGCAAGTTCCCACGGAGCAGGCGAGGGCGTACGCAGAGAAGAACGGCATGACCTTCTTCGAGGTGAGCCCCCTGTGCAACTTCAACGTTATCGAGTCCTTCACGGAGCTGTCCCGCATCGTCCTGATGAGGCACGGCATGGAGAAGTTCTGGAAGCCCAACAGAGGTGAGCGGACGGGTGGGGGAACAAGCGGGTACACCAAGAAACAGTCGGACGCCTTCCTGGAGTGAGCAAACGCAACAACTTGTCAAGCATCCGCTGTGAGAGGCGTGCTGAGCGGCTTTGAGACAGCATTCGAGACACTCTGTACCAAAATAGTCACCAGATGGAGGACGCGCCCCCTCGTTATGCTAATGAGTTCTCCCACATTCCCGTCTTTATTTAGTCTGCCTCGTTTGTAATTACACAGGGAAGCAGGTGGAAGTGATGTCCTGCAAAACCCACAAGAGAATTAATTACATCCACAACACTACGTTTTCGGGATAAACACAGATCTTTTGCAGTTCCATCACCTAATACAGAGAAGTTTATAAACGCTGCTGTCCCTGTTTTTAAAAACGATGACGCAGACGCTCACAATTCTGTCTTTTCAATTGTGCAAAGCAAAACCACGACGTTACTGACAAAGTTTTTTAGTTTTGGTATTTTTATTAAGATATTTTGTGCTGTGCAAATAATAGCAACAACGCTCGCCGTGCTTGCTTTGCCACGACTCCGAGCCCCAGTCTCTTTGTACTCCCGTATTACTTTCAGTAACTGTTACAGCTCGTCGTGGTTCTTCGTCATCGATATTGTTTGTCCGTCTCTAGTGGTACTTTCTTCTTTCGCAGCATCTTCTACAGCTGCAAAGTAGATAATCTGCTTCCTGTTTACACCACCAAGCACATGCCCAGTGTACGAAAGGCCACTTCTTGTGCGTTGTCAGTCGTTTTAATACAGACAGATCAATTTCTGATACGCAGCTAAAACACTAGTGTGGATGTAGCCTCGGGCTTATTGTGTGGAAACTCTGCCTGGATTTATTCATGTCTTATGTGCTTGTCCTGCTGACGCTAAAGTCAGTTACCTCCTAAGCCCATTGGTTCCTTCTAAAAATCTTTAAAAACACCTCACAAATGTTTTAAATCCTCAGTAATTATCAGACTTCTGTGTTAAAGTTTCAGACGCTGTGCTGACTTCAGCCTTCTCACCTCCTCCCTCCCTCTCTGCAGTGTTCACTCTCCAGGACCTCTGCTGCAGAGCCATCGTGTCCTGCACGCCGGTCCACCTCATCGACAAGCTCCCGCTGCCCGTCGCCATCAAGTCCCACCTCAAGTCCTTCTCCATGGCCAACGGCATGAACGCCGTCATGATGCACGGACGCTCTTACTCGCTGGCCAACCCGGCCGGCGGCTCCAAAGGCAACAGCTTGAAGCGCTCCAAGTCCATCCGTCCGCCGCAGAGCCCGCCGCAGAACTGCACCCGCAACAACTGTAAAATCTCCTAATCAACGGCGTCCCCGAGGGGCCCCGTAGGAGACGACGAGTGATCGACAGCGTGGGATCAGGAGACGCATGTACAGGATGTTGTTAGTTGGAGGAAAATCGCACATCCCTGAACCTGAAGAGCCGAAGAGCAGGAATGACGGATAAAGGGATGAGCGAGTGCAACCACATGAGGTCATGTTAGAGAATAGGAGCTCGAATGGCGCCTCGAGAAGTCGTCGCAGAACGGCGACAAACATTTTGGTCTCCACAGACCTGATTCTCACTACTCCCAACTGCTAAGAGAGAACGGGACTCCAGACTCTCTCTGCTGGAGTGTAACTACATGTACAGAAACCCCTCACCAACTCAACCATATTTAGTTACTCTACACGACGCACGCCACTCGACGTGCATCACAGAAATCACCTCACGATCAATTCTTCGCTTGTATGTCTTTCTTCTGTCTGACACCATTTTCTGTCCACATCTCGGCTTATTTGATATTTTTAACAGACCAATAATCTAATAATGATCAAGACACTAGTAACCAGTCGGCCCTTCTGTTGGTCGTTGGTGTTTCGACGCTGACGGTGAAGTTCAGATGTTTCATTTGATCCACGGGCAACACTTGATGAATGAAGGTTCCCATCTGGTGTTGCAGTGGAGGTCTGGCCGCCCCTAAAATCCAGAAAGACGCGGCCTGAACCAGATCTCAGGTCTAGACTTGCTAGTGTGCCTTGAGTCTAAGTCTAAGTTTTCCGTTTCTTGGTTCAGTATAAACGAAGCGAAAGCAACAAAAAAAAAAACACATGCTGCGTTTTTAATGTTCACCTGCAACAAAATGGCTAAAAGCACGAAAACAACCGAGTCACCGGTTCACACTTTAGACTTGAGATATTATAATTCTGTGGTTTCAGCTGCCTCCTACTTTGACGAGGGACTCAGTGACGCTCGTTACCATTAATATCACTTAATTTTTTTAAAAGTTTATTCGAGGTCCAGACATTTTTCAACAAGGTGAAACAAAAAGAAGACGTAAAACAGAGTGTGCAGTGGATACGGCTGGAGATGTTCTGTAGTTTTCATATTGATGTTTTGGTTTTTTGGGAGTCTGGAGATGAGATGGAGAAGAAAGGCTTCACCTTTGCGTCTCGCCCTCCTTCTGTCTCCTTTCCCCTCTTTTTCCCTCTCTGCCAAATGTTTAGGGTCTCCTCCTCTTCATGTTCTCAGATTTCACGCCTCACGTGTCGCGTCACACCTGTTACATGCAGCAGGAACACGCCACCGCCCGTCCTGGCTAATTTAATACACAAACGCACACACAGTTCACTCGACTCTGTCTGCTCCCTCACAGCGACACTCCACTCAAATTCTGTTTTAAGTTTCTACTGCTGTGCGTTTATAGTATGAGCCGAATAATCCCTGATTCACCAAAATATGGATAAATTAAAAAATCAGTACAAAGACTAAATAATAATAAATCAGCAGTAGTGTTCAGTCGTGTTTGAAATATACTGAACTGGACTAATCAGTCAGTTCAAAAAAATAGTTTTTATAAATGTTTAAGTCATTACTTTAAAGCTGAATATTTGCTGTTTCCAGCTTCTCCAGTGAGGATTTGCTGCTTCTCTATTTGTATAGTATTTTAAACTAAATATGAGTTTCAGACATTTTTATGGAATAAAAAACAAGTCATTTGAAGACGAGACGTCTTTTACCCTCTTTTCTGACATTTTTTTAGACTAAGCTGTTAATTGAAAAAAAAAATTGACAGTTTATTTGATAATAAAGCAAATAATAATAATAATGGAGCCCCAAATACTTAAAATACAGTCCGTAGATACGTTTCTCTACATAGCTGTTATTGTCCAAGCAGAACAAAACCTCAAACCCTTTAAGCCTACAGAGTGTTTGATACTGAAAACAGTTTTGGGTGGAATATCACTTTAACACATTTTAAAACCATTAAACACACCGTGGCCACACCTGTTGGATTACCCATGTTCCTCTGTACTGTACTGAGTCCATCCCTCCCATCCGTGCTGTGCACTAATGTGACCTCCATGCGTTCGTTTCAGCGCTGGACGTGGAGCGTGAGCTGAAGGGAAGAGCAAATATTTGAGGCTGTGGTGAAAAGCGTAGCTCTCGGCGACGACGGTGAAAGCGACAGTGGAAAGGTCTCGACGAGCGTGAACAGAAAACCGGTCAGAGTAGCTGGGCAGGATCAGGTAACGCAGCAGGCAGGAGCTGCCAGGGAAAGTGGAACATTTCACGTGTTGATAGTAAACAGTGAGCCGTGTCTTATCACGTTCTCTGAATGTCGCACGCTACCTTTGAAGGACCAAACTGGCGGGTTTTGCACGAGAACCATGATAGTGATATTTGACCCTTTTTGTTTTTGTCGGCTTTGTTATTTAGAGCTGAAACTGTTTCTAATAGATCAGCAGAAGTATTTTGGTTTTCACTTATTTGTTCACGTGAGTTTTCAACCAAAAATCTTAAACAGTGGCTGTTTTATTATTATAAATTGTGAGGATTTGCAGCTGACGGTTTATTGATCAGACAAAACTTGCAATAATCAGGCTTTGGAGACACAGTTGTAATAATTTAGGGCTTTCCGTGAGATTTGTCACCTCAAGATAAATATAAGCTGCGATTAACAAGCTTTAAAATATCAGCCGTCACCTGTTCTCACTCTGTGCTGCGTTCGAGTCCAGTGGGAAAGTCAGAAACAGGTGGGGGAGTTGGTAACGTTATTCAACAACAAGGTGATCCGACTGAGCCGAGGTCGAACACGTGAACTCTTCCGAGTCGCTGCTTTTTAAACGACTCTGACTGGATCTCCCGCAGGAATTAATGCATCTCGTCGTCTCCTCCTCTCTCTCTCTCTCCCTCTGTTCTGCACCGCCGCTGCCGCCTCCGCATGCTGTCCCATGATTCATAGCTGCTGAATAATAGATGCTCTTTTTGTAGATCTCTGGAGGGCTTCATCTTCAGTACGCCCCTGCTCCGTCTCTACCTCGCCGCTCTTTCATCCTCCGCTCCTCTACACTGGTTTGTTTCTTCGTCTCCACCAGTGGTTCTGCTTTCTGTCTTGTTTCCTTTCTCTATAGAATCAGCCACAGGTGTTAAGTGGGTTTCTCCTCCTAAACCCGGTCCAGTCCGTTCAGCCCACTTCTCTATCTTATCTCAGGGAGCTGTCTTTGCCTCCAGACTCATGCGGTGAAAAGAGACTTCCACTGATCCAGAGTCAGATTAAAGCAGTGTAGCCAAGACCAATCTATTAACTTGCTTTACCCCGTTTACTACAGATGGTCAGCGGACCCGGTTCTGCTTGTGGCTCGCTCGCTGAGTTCAGTCAAAGAGGACGTTTGGTTTTAGTCTTTCTGGGCCTGCAGAGATACAGTTTAATAATTTACGATTAAAAGACAAAATTACAAAAGAGTTTTAAAAGAATGTGTCAGAATTAATGCGTTTTAAGATGTTATTCATCCCACGACTCTTCAGATGAGTCAGATGAGATTTTTTAATCCCGATTTGAGGATGATCCACTTTGGTCCAAACTGACATATGGATTTTGTTTGGATGGATTGTGACGATTCTGTTCACCTCAGGATGAACTGTAATAAGTTTAGTGATCCTCTGACGTTCCACGCAGCGCCATCATCAGGTTCAACATTTGTCAGACACTTTAGTTTATGAACCTGTAACAACCTTCCCATCAGCCTCAGCTGTTCTTTGGTGAACATTTGAAACATTATACCTGCCAAACATCAGCACGTTGGCATCGCTGTGGACTCTTCGTGACGTCCATGACACAAAATCTGAAATCTGCAGGAACACACGGCTTGGTCGTAAATGAGGGTTAAAAATGAACTGGTGTCTGAGCGTTTGGTTCATGGCTGCGGTCTCCACGTGTCCTCAGGTGTAAGGGCGAGATAGAGGTTTAAAAACAGCTGACACACGCCACACAGCTTGCATTTTGTGTTCGGGTTAGATCGTCATCTGTGTTTTTAAGAGTCTGTAAAATGAGCCCGGAAAAGGAATTTAGCTCGAGCTTGTTGCCAAGATATTTTTAAAAAAAGAGGTTTCCCTCTGTGCTGAACAGGAAAAGGCCTTTGTTGATGCTGCTGACTCACAGAGCATAAAAACCCTCGCTGGGTGCAATGATGTCGTTTTGTTTCATATTGTACATCCATCCTCTTTGTGTTACGTGATTACAGATGTTCTCCTCCCCTGTCTTTGGGTTCTACGTGTCTCCTTCTTGTTTGTTTGTTTTTTGTATGGACCCCTCTCAGTGTTTGTGAAGCCCTTTGCAATGATTGTGTTCCTCCTGAATTGAGTTTTGATTTTCAAAGACACGGAGATGTTGGGAGATTCAGGGATGCCCTCTGATGTTGCCTGTTTGTGGAAGTGTTTGTATAAAAGAAGAAAAACACCTGTAAAACACTATTCTGGGTTTTTTTGGTTAAAAGCTGCTGATTAATCTGATGTGAGTGAGAGTGAGTGTGTGAGATTGTTCTTCAAACACCAAGCTGAACATTTTATCTCTTTTCGTTTTTTAAATTATTGATTGTACAGTTTCAAGGCAAGGGTATGAAGAGAAAGACTTTTTCACAATAAAAATATTGAATGTTGGAGTCAAGATGTTGCTGCTGGGTGATTTTTAGTCAGACTGCCGCTTTAAAAAAAGTTTATGTGGTGTTGTTCTTTTTGGGACGTTGCTGCCATCTACTGGAAACACCACGCACCACCTCACAGAAACATATAACACGTTTCTTGTCAACATCAACACAGTTAACTCCGTTTGTTTGTCCACATTAGGGCCAAAAACTAATTTTATTGGAGGAACAAATCCAAAAAAAAAAGGCTTCAGCTTCCCGGATACCTGAAATGAAATAAAACAAAGCACTTCCATGTGTTTTCATAACTTTATTATGGCTCATGTTGTTGAAATGGAAGGTTGTATAAAATATTTTACTGCAAAATTTAGTTTTTTTTGGTTGATGTTTGGATAGTAGTAAATATGAGCCAGCTTTGCGCGCTCCCGCGAACCCCCCCTCCCCCCTTCCGGTCCACCCCTCCCCCCGCG